>JAIUZE010046324.1:0-41780 GCA_022085475.1 Heliosperma pusillum
GTCGGAAAAGTTCAACGAAAGTCAAAGTTGACTTAAAAACGTGATTACTTCATGGAATCTCTCAAAAACTCCAAATACGAACTCGGAATTTCAAAATTCAACTGGAAACAATAAATTCCACTTTAAAACTTAAACAGGCTGAAAAGTATTCGTAAAATATTTTCACTAGAAAAATAGGGTACTTTTCGGGTTGTTACAAAGCACCTTCAAGCACAACTTTTATGTCTAACTTCTTTGGATTCCTTTGTTGCGAGTCCAAAATATATATTGTGTTCAATCCAACGCAAATGACAACCAACATCCAATGGTTACTATTATCAAAACATGACAAATCATTATATATCAAGAATTAGGAGAACTTATATGCATATATAAATCTAATAATAAGTTTCGTACTTACCCCTCATAAAATGCTCTCATTATATATTTCTTTTCTTCTTGGATTTTCATTGCATGTCCAATTTACTCTTCACAATCTCTTGGATTACGCATGTACTCCACAAGTTGCACGGGGCACAAGTATGCAACTAATTTAGTGGCTTTGATATTAGTTGCACATTGATACAAGAAACTATATTTTCCATCAAAATATCATGATGACATTAGTAACCAAACTATTAGTGAACAAAAGACCAAAAAAGATATAGGTTCATATATACCTTTGCCAAGCTTGAAGCATTACAACATTTAGCCACAAATAGCGGAACATCTGCCTAATTTCAACAACGGTCAAATAACATTCAATATTGTTATTGTCTTTGTAGTTAAAAACTGAAGCATCAATCACAACTTTGACGCATTCACTGGTCGAGAAGGAGCACAACTTCTCTTCTAAAATCTTGCAGTGATAACTTAAGTCATTAATTTCCTGCACACTAAGAGGTGCTCTGTCATTTTCCTCATCTCCTCCTACCTTTGGTTTCCCCTTGCCTTTCTCAACAGAAATTGCCTATTATAACATAAAAGAGTAAAGTGTCAAAAATTGCCCTTACAATAATTGATGTAACCTTAGTATCGGATTCTAAAAAATTAATATAATTTCACTTTTTATACCTTCTTTTGAACCTTATTGCGAGATTCTCTAGTATCTTTCGACTTGATTTTTCTCTTTCGATTCCTTTCTTCATTAGTAGCCTAATAATGACAATAAAATTTGAAATTATTAACAACTTAATATATCAAATGGTATAAGGCAAAACCATAATGTTAATTAGAGGTCTGTTATTACTATTACATAAGTATTATTTTCTGTAGCTTTGTGGATCCAAACCCTTGACCAATGTGAAGAATGTTCAGTTCTTAGGACCAACAAGTTGGATTAAACTGGACAAGTAATAACAAAAAGAATACCCGCCTGTTAAACAGAAACTATCAATACATTATATTTAATAGACGACTGAAGCATGACTCTTTCCTATATTTTTCATCAATACAATCTGATTTCTACTAGTTATAACCTTTCTGGTTATAGTGACTTTGATGGAGGTGTACAATCAGGGAGAAGAGGGTGTTGACTAATGATACATATAATTACTTTGATGAGTAATTTCCGGGTGACAAAATACGAAAACGTTTGATAAAAAGATAGTGTTTGACGGTAACTTACCTTTAACTCGATGAATGGGTCACTAAGATGAGTTGAATGACAACTACTTTGATCATGTTCCTGAGGAGAACGATTCTTTGGCAAATCCTCCAAAGTAGCATCAGATAAGGAAAATTTGCCACCATTTCTCAAAGCTTCAACTATTTTCTTTTCTATCACTACATTCATTTGCTCCATAGCTTCACTCTTTGCCTTTTCAACAAGCAATTTGATGTCATCATCTGTATACCGCTTTCCACAAATATCTCGATTTGGTAGTTTTCCAAAATAAGTTTGGAGACCAACAAAGCCGCCAACTCCTCTCGTTCTCCCAGTGTGCTCGGCTTTCCCTAATGCTTTCACCAAAGCATCCTCAAATCTAGATGGAATAAACTCCCCCTTTTCCTCTTTTTCCTTCCAATGTCCCTGTTATCAAGCAGGTAGGCGTAATGAACATGCAAAATTGGCTGAATTAATAAGAAAACATATTTGTTTAGATTGAACATACAAATTCATCAATAACTTTTTGCAGTTGCGGTGGAGGCGGAGCACTAGATGGGGGAGTATGTGCTTTGATCCAAAGATAACCCCGATCAGTAAGACGCTTCACTACCGATTTCTGTGTAAGGGCAGGATCTTCATTAGGCTGATTCTTTTCCTCTTGTTTCAGTTCTTCTGCATACCATTTTTCTTGCATTCCTACATACCCAGCTCTTCCCAAATAATGTGGATGTACATTATGTTTTTGTGCGTGTTAGCCTTTTTTCTTCTTTCCTATAGAAAAAGATACCATTTTTCATATAAAACTTCTTGATAAATTTTCTACAGATTTATATAAATGGCAGTGAGTATATGGATAGCATTAGACGACAGTCGGTTATACTCTAATCCGTAAGTAGTAATTAGATGACAGCTTGGTTACATACTCTAACAATAAGTAGTCATGTCTATCAAGAAAAAATAAAACAGAAAGCAAGTAGTTAGCTAGTGTAATAGTTCCCTAAAAAAACGTCACATGATCCATTGTTATCCAACTCACTGCCACAGTTCCTGTCAAATTTTACCAACCCAAATGTGTGATAACTTCAATATTAGGGACCATAAATCCCACCGCATCCATCTGCGGCTACAATTAAGGTGAAGTGCTCATATCTCAACATTTAATCGAATACAATATTTAAATACAAAGTATCTCAGCATTTTAGGCCGACTTACCAGTCTCATCATGTCAAACATAGGCCGACTTAACAGTCTCATCAAGTCAAACATACACTAATCGAGGTTAGTAAAAAGACGATTACGAATCACGAAAGACGATTAGTAAAAAGACAGTTATGAATCACGAAATGACAGTAGCACTATGTCGATTAGTAGCAGTATGTCGATTAGTAGCAGTATCTCAGCATTTTAGGCCGACTTACCAGTCTCATCATGTCAAACATAGGCCGACTTACCAGTCTCATCATGTCAAACATACACTAATCGAGGTTACTGTAAAATAAGCTAATTTTACAAGTTCACCTACGTGAGTAACAAAAGTATACATTGAACCGAATGAAGATTTCAAACATAGTAAATTACTGTTAAATATAAGGGTAAAGTTCTTGACTTAAGCGATACAACATAATCACAATATATAAGTACAGTTAGAATAAGAAAAAAAATTAACACTTAAGCAATACAACATGATCGGGCTGCACTAGACTTCGTGCAAAAACGTGTTGGTAATGGTAAGTTCCTGATCAGTATGGTTTATAATAGTTAAGGCAACATTTCCCTATTGCTCAAACGATGGTCTATATACGCTTTGAACACTTTGAACAAACATTCGTATATGTCAAATTAACAGTTTGAACAGTGCTACGTTTTTTAAAACTATATCAAGTTATTTGTTAAGAAATCATATATATAACACACCATTATTCTAGTAGTTCTCTAAAGTAAATTCATATAAACAAAATAAAAAAGAAACATGGCAGTACGATGACTACGCCTAGCCTAATTTAAACACACAGTTTGGTGACTATCCCCTAACCATTCCGTTACTATTCTTTAAATTCAAACTACAAGGCGATTCAAGATGATAAAACGATTCATAAATACAATAAAGACGAACAAGTATCAAAGAATTGATAAACACACAAAACAATTTACATTCAAATAAAGAAAATAATAAACATACTTGATTATAATCGGGCTTAAAGGAGGGCAACACGGTATTGGTGTTGGGTCCTTGTGCGACGATTTGAGCAACTATAGAAAGGCAGGGTAAAAGTCGTGCGACAGCAGGAGAGCGCAGTAGGGTACGATGGTGTTGGTGATTAAGGAAGCCTCGACTCCGATTAAGCAGGACACACAACGGTGGGACTGGTGGGGGGTGCGACAGAAGCAACAGAACACAACGCTGGTGGGGTGGTAGTAGTGGGGTTCGGCAGCAATACGGGAATTAAAAGGTTTTGAGTTGAATTAGGTATGTGTAATTGGGAATTGAAAGGCTGTATATGGTATGCGTAATAAGGAAGTTTTGAGAAGCGGTATAATTTTTTTTAATAGCATTTGCATCGGTTTAGAAACAACCTGATGTAAAAAAGTAATATCATATACTTCGGTTTTAAAAAATAACAGATGCATTTTATTAAATGCGTCCCTTTCTGTTTTAACCGACGCAAAAAAATAATATTAATTACATCAAGTTTTACAAATAAATGACGCAAAAAGCCTAACTATAGGGCGAAAAATAAATTCCCGCCAAAATAGAGTAGTTTTTGCGTCGTGTTGTTTAAAACCGATGTATTTCAATAGACGCAATAGGGGTTTTTTCTACTAGTGTTTGCAAGAGTCTAGATTAGATTATTTTAGCTAATACCGCTTTCCCTTGGGTTCGATCCTTTTCTTACCCTTACTACCCTTTTATTTAGGTTGGTTTGAGTCTAGATTTGGTTTTATAAATTGTTATTTGACTTAGCTAATTTGTGGAATTAACGACCCCGTAATTTAGCCCGTCACAACGGTAGACTCTTTTCCCAACTAGACTGGAAGTCAAGAGCACAAGCTCTAAGCAAGTCTTCTAAAGTCTGAATAGTCCTCTCGGTCTGACCATCCGTAGCGGCATGAAATGCGGTACTCATCAACAACTTACTACCCATGGCTTCTTGTAAAGCCTTCCAAAATCTCGAACAGAATCTCGGATCTCGGTCGGATATAATCTCCTTAGGAACGCCATGGTATCTAACAATCTCATCAACATAGGCTTTCGCTAGACAATCTAAACTCCAGGTTTCTTTGATCGGAATAAATCTAGCACACTTGGTCAAACGATTAACCACAACCCAAACTGCATCTTTACCTCCAACAGTACTCGGCAAAGCCATAACAAAATCCATAGAAATAGATTCCCACTTCCATAGCGGAATATCCAAAGGTTGTAGCAATCCACCGGGCCTCTTGTGTTCAATCTTCACTTGTTAGCAAGTAAGACATCTTCCAACATAAGATACAACATCACACTTCAAGTTCGGCCACCAAAATTGCAGCTTCAAGTCTTTGTACATCTTATCACCTCCGGGGTGAATAGAATAAGGGGAAAGGTGAGCTTCATCAAGAACTCGCTTCCTCAAATCAAGAGCATTAGGAACAAATAAGCGGTCATGGAAACAAAGAACACCTTCATCATCAAACTTGAAATCTTTACCTTTACCTTCAATAAGTTTGGCTTGAATAGACTTGTAGGTAAGATCATCAACTTGGCTTTCGCGGATCTCACGGAGAAACACAGGTTCCGCAGTCATAGCACCGACATAAACAAATCCACGCTCTACGAATTCCAAACTCAACTTTCGAAAATCGGCAGAAAGATCAACGGGTAATACCCGCAAAGCATTTAAAGCATGAGAAGCTTTCCTACTAAGAGCATCGGCAACAACATTTGCCTTCCCTTCATGATACAATAACTCAAAATCATAATCATTCACCAATTCCAACCTTCTTCTTTGCCTCATATTCAACTCTTTTTGAGTAAATATGTACTTCAAACTCTTGTGATCGGTGAAGATACGACAATGAACTCCAATTAGGTAATGTCTCCACACTTTCAAAGCATGAACAACAGCGGCCAATTCTAAATCATGAATAGGATAGTTCACTTCATGAACTCTCAACTGCCTTGAAGCATAAGCCACCACCTTCCTATTTTGCATAAGAACACAACCCAATCCCATTTTAGAAGCATCAGAATAGACATCAAAGTCTACTCCATCTTCAGGCAAAGTCAACATCGGAGCGGTAGTTAACCTCTTCTTTAACTCTTGAAACGCTGTTTCACAAGCTTCATTCCATAGGAATTTGGTTTCCTTCTTCAATAACTGAGTCATCGGTCTAGCAAGCTTAGAGAAATCCTTGAAAAATCTACGGTAATAACCAGATAAACCAAGGAAACTTCGAATCTCTCTAATATCAGTCGGACTCTTCCAATCCACCACAGCTTCAATCTTAGAAGGATCCACCATTACACCTTCTTTAGAAATCACATGCCCAAGAAAGGACACCTTAGGTAACCAAAATTCACACTTGGAGAACTTAGCATACCACTTCTGACGACGAAGAACACCTAGAATAATCCTCAAATGAATAGCATGCTCTTCTTCGGACTTGGAGAAAATAAGAATATCATCAATGAATACCACCACACACTTGTCAAGATACTCACTAAAAGTGCGGTTCATTTGATCCATAAAGATAGCGGGAGCATTCGTCAATCCAAATGGCATCACCTTGAACTCATAATGACCATACCTTGTACTAAAAGCGGTCTTCGGAATATCCACATCTCGAACAGGAATTTGATGATAACCGGATCTCAAATCAATCTTTGAAAAAGTAGAAGCGCCCTTTAATTGATCAAACAAATCTTCAATTCTTGGTAAAGGATACTTATTCTTGATTGTAATCCGATTCAACTCACGATAATCAATACAAAGCCTCATAGAACCATCTTTCTTCTTCACAAAAAGAACGGGAGCACCCCAAGGAGAGGCACTTGGTCGAATAAAACCCTTTTCAATCATATCATCTAGCTGCTTTCTTAATTCCTTCAATTCGGTGGAGCCATACGGTAAGGAGCTTTGGCTATGGGTCCAGAACCAGGAACAAGATCAATAGAGAACTCAACATCACGCTCAGGAGGGATCCCGGGCAAATCTTCGGGGAATACATCAAAAAATTCTCGAACAATAGGCACATCTTCAATACTTGGCAAAGAGGTATTTGAAGAAGTCACAACACACAAGAATGCTTGGTGACCTTTTCTAACCATACTTACCAATTTCATAGCGGAAATTAAAGATACACCTTTTCGGGGATGAGATCTCTTATAGGTTATTCTAACCCCTAAAGGACTCTTTAAATAAATATTTTGATCACGACACTCGAACCTAGCATGATATATTGCTAGCCAATCTATACCTAATATAATATCGAACTCTCCTAAAGGAAACTTAAAGAGATTAGCGGGAAAAATAGAACCCGCGATAGATATTGGTACATTTGGATAAAGGGTAGAACAAGAGATAATATCTCTGGATGGTAAGGATATGGGAGTATCCTCACTAGATCTAGGCTCGATAGATAATTTATTAGCATAAGTCGATGACACAAAAGACATTGAAGCACTGGTATCAAATAGAATAAGACACGGTTGCTCTAAGATTGAGAACATACCCGTAATGATCTCAGGATGAGCATCGGCTTCGGCACGGCTCATGACAAAGATGGAACCTTTAGGTTTAGCAGGAGGAGGAGGGGGCAACTTCCGATCGGGGCAATCCTCGTAACGGTGACCACCCTTTTGACAAAAGTAGCAAATGTAAGATCGGTTGGAACAAGGCACACCGGGATGATATGGAAGTCTACACCGGTTGCAAAAGCGACCTTGAGCTTGAGGAGTATAAGGCTTATGAGCCACATTTGAAGTAGCTCTAGGAATAAAAGGAGCAGGATTTCTTGTGTTTGCATTGGAAGGAGGATTGAATCTCCTCTTGTTAGCATAGGAATTAGAAGGAGACTGAATAAACGGCCTCTTCCCATAAACATTCGGCCTAGGAGCATAAGAAGGAGAGGGATTATTCAGTAAAGCTTCATCTCTAATAGCCTTCATTGAATTCTCGGCGCACAAGGCATCATCATAAAGATCTCCAAAGGAATTGGTATTCCTTCTCACTTTACTTTGAAGAACGGAACTCAACTTGTTACGATAATAGAATGCTCGTTCTTCATCATCTCGGATAAGCCTCGGCGCAAAATGCGCAAGCTTATTAAACTCCGTAGTAAACTCTTGAGTTGATAAGTTGCCTTGTTTAAAGTCAATGAACTCTTTAAGCCTTTGCTGCTTAAGCTCTTTAGGATAGAATCTACCCTCCACAAGAGCTTTAAAGCAAGCCCAGTTAAAGTCCTCTTCAAGAACAGCGGTGGCACTTGTGATAGCCCACCAGTTGTCAGCTTCCCTCACCAGAAAGTGCTTTGCGATCCTCACCTTGTCCTCTTCTCGGACTTGGTATAGATCGAACTGCTTCTCCATCTCACGGAACAAATCGGATAGCTCCGTAGGGTCCGGTTCTCCACCATAAGGTACGATTTTACTCCTTGCTATTTGTCCAGCTACCCATGCATAGCCACCTTGATGGTTGTCTTCCCTTCTAGGGGGAACTTGGTTAGCTTGAGCTAACGCCGCCTCTTGCTGATTTTTCAGCACCTGAGTTAGAGCTTCCAACATAACGTTCTCAACTAGACGTGGTCTAACCATCTTCATAAGAAACAAAAACAAATTAAGTTACTCCTATCAATTAGCATAAACAAATAGACTACCAAGTAAAGTCCTTAACTTCTACCCAATCTCTCATTTATTATTTTAAGGTCAAGTAGTTTAAGTCAGGGTTCACGTGTGTGCGTCGGGAGCGATAAAAAGCTCTGATACCAACTGTGACAACCCTCGCGAATGCGGAAATATAAAACATACAAGCATGTGAAGGTATAGCGGAAATACGGTATTTTAAAAACTTTTATACATGCAAGATAGATAATACGAGGAATGTCAAAATATTACAAACTAAGTACGAAATACAACAAAGAGACGGGTCTCTTAAAATGTTAGCAAAGAACAAAGTGTTTAGCAAAACTAGCTAAATCGTCTAGAGGTGTTTCTCCAGGGACAACGCCCGCTAGCTCACACCCGAACCCAAAATACCACAAGCAAAAAGCCATCCAATCAAGCAACCTGTTCATCCATGAAAAACATGAACGCCACAGTCAGTGGGGAGTAACTCCGGGTTCTCCCAGCCATATCACATTAAACGTACATAAAAGGAAATACAAAAGTAGAAGCATGCATATATAGATATACATGTGAAATACGATAAGGATAGATAGGCAATTCAATATATAATGATAAGAGCATATGAATACAAATCCGAATCCATCATGTTATACAAAGACTCGGGGAAGACACTCTTAGGCAACCGAATACGCTCACTAGGGCTTACATCTCACCGTTAGCGGTATAAGTTTGATAAGATTGAGACTCGACAAACAAACCATGCCAAGTCATGCATGATCATGAATAATCAATCATGTAATCACGCATTCAAGAACACACACAAAGACGACATCTCTCACGGTAAATGAAACGCACTAACACCGTGTACATGGCAAGTATGATTAACAGGCATCCACGGGATAAAGCATTTCCCTGAACTCATACACGATAACATTTCGTATATGTAGACTAATTTCCTCCTGGTAGCACGACGATAATAATACGGTCCTAGTCTAAACCTGGCCAGACTCTCGGAATAAACGTGTTCCGATTCGACATGCGATGACGTTTCGCATCCAAGACTCGGTCATCATAGACGCCGAGTACCCCAAATTCGGTAGATAATTCACGAAAGAGGCGGAAAAGAGCACAAGCCTCATAACAAGCGGTACGCTACATGCAAATAACACCACCTCGCAAGTACACAACATTTGACGGCCGGGTCGATCAACGCATAGCGTTCAACTCCCAACAACGTCGTCATATGCCCACTAACACATGCAATTAAGCAGTAGGATACCTCTCCGTTCCGACATTCCAGCCTTACGAACGTGAAGGTAGCCAAGGGAATGAGAGTACAAAGCACAAGACAAAATAGTGCTCAAACCGTATCATTTGTAAAAACCGACTCAAAGTGGAACATACCAAAAACCGTCACAAAACATGTGATACAAGCGAATGAAATATCATATATTCAAAACATTAATATTATAAGTCACTACGTGAATTCATATGATAAACGAACGATTAGCAATATTATAAATGAAAACCGTAAACAAAAATCACAAACACCTTCCAGCAGGAGCCAGCCGGTCAGGCTGACCGGCTGCCGGTCTACCGGCCCAGGCCAGCTATCATATGAAAAACCAATGTGAAATGTCAGTGTGTCCCAGCCGGTCAGGTCGACCGGCTGCCGGTCGACCGGCTGCCGGTCAACCGGCTGGGACCAAAGGGTCATTTGAAAAACAAGGAAGGAAAAGGGGTGTCTCAGCCGGTGGTCTGACCGGCTGCCGGTCGACCGGCTGAGACCCAAGTCATATTCCAAAATCACGTAAAAGTGTAACAATATACAGCCACTGCCCCAGCCGGTGGTCTGACCGGCTGCCGGTCGACCGGCTGGGGTCCCTAGTACACAAAAATGGCAACTTCAACCAAGATCAACATTTGATAATTATCGACTATCATTCTAATTCATCAATTCTCATATGAATACTCAATAAACGACATCCATCAACAATAATACAAGTCATAAGTTTACTAACCAGAATCTAAATACGGTTTCTATCCTAGAAATCACATAAAACACGTAAATGATATCGAGTAACCCTTCACCGTTACCTTTAAGCGTCTTCACTACTCGTCAAGCTCCTCTTCAATTAGAAAATAGTCTTTATCGGGATCTTGGAGGTCGCCACCTACACATAGATCATAAAAGATGAATAAAATTCATCTTGAGAAAGACGGAAAGTTTGAAAAGCGAGAAAGACGATGATTTTAATATCAATACGGATAGAGGAAGGTAAGAGGGGAAGAATGAGACGAACTTACGCGAATTTCAACAAGAAACGAGGGAGATACGATGATTCAAAGATCGGAAAGATTATGGAGGCAAGGGTTTCTTTTTCTTAAGGAAGAAGTAAGGGTTTTAGTGTTTGAGTGAATGAAATAGTTTAAGGAGTATGAGGGAAAATATAAGGGAAAAAGTCAAAGAAAGTCAAACTCGCCTTAAGACGGGATTCTCATGGAATCTCGCGGAAATTCCAAATACGAACTCGGAAATTCTAAATTCGACTCGGAACATAAAATTCTAATTTAAAACTTAAATTTGCTGAAAGGTATTCGTAAAATATTTTCATTATAAAAAATATAGGGTACATTTCCGGGTGTTACATTTGGGGTTTGGGTTTTTGGTGATTTTTGATCTTGTGGAAGCCATGGATGAAGCTTGAAGATGAAGGTTAAATTGTTGTTGTTGTTGTTTGGGTGTCGTGAGGAGGGAGATAAAGAGTTAAAAAATTTGGTGAAGTGTTTTGATGGTGAAAGTGATGGGTAATTATGAAAAGTAAAAATTGGTTGTTGTACTTTTGTACTTGGCACATGGGTGCCGGCTCTAGAGTAGTCCACTTTCCTTTTTTTTTTTTTTTTTTTTTTTTTGAATTTTGGTAGGAAATGGAATCTTAGGTAAATAATGTTGAGATATGGTAAGGATAGGATTTGGTAAGTAATAAGATATGGTGAGTGATTGTTGGTTGGGAATTTCGGCTAGCATAGGATACATGGGTAGAATTTTGGTTCAATTAGGAAAGTGAATAAGGTAGGTTTTTGGCAAATATGTGGTTCATGATTCAATTTCCATAAAACACTTAATATGCAAGATACTCACGTAAAATATATAATATTAAACACAAATATGCTAGCAATGAAATATGCGGACACAGTCATACAATCTCGTCTTATTCTAACCAGTCACGTAAGTTCACAAAAATAAATATGACGAATTTAATTGCTACTGATTAAACCAATTTCCAACCGCAAAATCTCAAAACGTCTTCTCGCTAACGACTTTGTTAAAATGTCAGCCCATTGATTTTCAGTACTACAAAATTCGAGTTTAATGTTGCCCTTTTCTACATGGTCACGTAAAAAATGATGTCTAATGTCTATATGCTTAGTACGAGAATGCTGAGCTGGATTCTTAGAAATAATAATAGCACTCGTATTATCACAAAATACAGGCATACAACCAACATTAACACCATAATCACATAGTTGTTGCTTTAACCAAAGTACTTGAGAACATACCAGTCCTGCAGCGATATATTCGGCTTTTGCAGTAGACAACGCAACCGAATTTTGCTTCTTTGAGCCCCAAGTAATTATGCATGGTCCAACAAACGTAGCAAATCCAGAGGTACTTTTTCTATCTAAAGAACATCCTGCATAGTCTGCATCTGAATATCCTACTAGATCGAAATTATACTCAAGTGGATACCACAAATATAAATTAGATGTACCAATTAAATATCTCAAGATACGTTTAACTGCAATCATATGTGACTCTTTAGGACATGATTGAAATCTAGCATAGACACATACGCTGAACATAATGTCAGGTCTACTTGCAGTTAAATAGAGTAAAGAACCAATCATACCTCGATATGTAGTCTCATCTACGGACTTACCATTTTCATCCAATGTCAACTTTTTATCAGTTACCATAGGTGTGTCCATTGGATGAGCGTTCTCCATACCAAATTTTCTGATTAGCTCCTTCACATATTTTTGTTAGTGAATCTTTATTCCTTCTTTGGTTTGTTGAATTTGCAATCCTAGGAAGAATTTTAATTCTCACATCATGCTCATTTCGAATTCTGAGGTCATAAGATCTGAAAAATACTTGCACAACTTATTGTTAGTAGAACCAAAAATAATATCGTCTACATAAATTTGAGTAACAAGTAAATCAGAACCCTCGGATTTTAGAAATAGGGTTTTGTCGACAGATCCTCTTTTTAAATTGTTTTGCAATAAAAATTTTGACAATCTGTCGTACCAAGCCCTAGGCGCTTGTTTCAAACCATATAAGGCTTTATCAAGTTTAAAGACACGGTTTTGAAACTTGCTATTCAAAAATTCAGGAGGTTGTTCAACAAAAACCTCTTCTTCCAAATAACCGTTAAGAAATGCAGTCTTAACGTCCATTTGAAACAGTTTCATTCCTTTATGAGCTGCGAAGACGATGAGCAAGCGAATAGCTTCAAGTCTTGCTACTGGTGCGAATGTCTCGTCATAATCAATCCCTTCTTGTTGATTATAACCTTGAACAAACAATCGAGCCTTATTACGAACTATAACTCCTGAGTCATCCAATTTGTTTCTGAATACCCATCGAGTACCAATCACAGTTCGATTACTAGGACGTGGCACTAGGTGCCAGACTTTATTACGTTCAAACTGTTGAAGCTCCTCTTGCATTGCTACAATCCAGTCGGATTCTGCAAGTGCTTCTTTGATGTTGGTAGGCTCTATGGTAGACAGAAAGGAATAGAATGAACAAAAGTTATTTAATGTTCGCCTAGTTTGAACTCCTTTAGTCAAACTTCCTAGGATACTGTCCATAGGATGAGAACTCTTATATTTCCATTTCTTAGAGTTCCTAGGCTCATCATCATCTGATGAACTATCACTTTCCTCAAATGATTCAGAATCAAGATTAGTTCCCCCTGAGTTGAACTATGGGGTTATAACCAAAGTTGGTACAACTTCAGTTACAACATCTTGATCTGAGTTCAAAGTTATAGCATCATCAGCTATAACTTCGGTTTCACTTTCCTTATTTTGAGAAGAGACATTTGTATCATCAACGATTGTCTCAGTTCTCTTTTCAAGGTCATTTGCGGATTTATCAAGTTCATCATTGATTCCTTCAATAACTTCTTCATTATTTTCTGGCACGTCTTCCCTTGAAAGGTGAAAGTCTGGATCATTCATGTCTTCTTCTTCATTATGTTCAACTTGCTCAGGCACATTATCTTCATCAAATACAACATGAACACTTTCTTCTATGCACAAAGTTCTTTTGTTAAAAACTTTAAAAGCTTTAATATGATTAGAATAACCAACAAACACAGCTTCGTCACTTCGTGGATCAAATTTGCTCAAATTACTTTTTCCATTGTTATGGACAAAACATTTACTACCGAAGCAACGAACGTGAGTTATATTGGGTTTTCTCCCTCTTAAAAGTTCATAGGGAGTCTTTTTGAGAATAGGTCTAATCATAGCTCTATTGTGCACATAGCATGCAGTACTAATGGCTTCAGCCCAAAAACTCTTAGGAAGGCCACTACACAAAAGCATAGTGCGGGCCATGTCCTCTAATGTTATATTCATACGTTCCACGACACCGTTTTGTTGTGAGGTTCGTGGTGCAGAAAAGTTATGTCCTACACCATTCTCCCTACAATATTCTATGAAGGCTTGATTATCAAATTCGGTGCCATGATCCGTACGAATGGAAACTAACTTTTTATCATACTTGTTTTGGGCGAGCTTCATTAGTACCACAAACTCATCGAAAGTTTCACCTTTAGTAAATAGAAATATAGGCCATATATACCTAGAGTAGTCGTCGACTAGGACGAATACGTACCTTGATCCACCGCGGCTTCTAACTTTCATAGGTCCACACAAATCCATGTGTACCAACTCAAGTGGACGCTCTGTACTTACTATCCGTTTTGGTTTGAATGAAGATCAAACTTGTTTACAACGGGCACATGAGTCACACATTTTCTCTTGTTCGAATTTGATTGAGGGTAAGCCCTCAACTAAATCCCACAGTTTGAGTTTCTTTAAAATTGTTGGACTAATGTGTGCAAACCTCTTGTGCCACAAGCATGAATCATCCACAGTGACTTTCATGCACGTAAAGGAACTTGTAGTGACTTTGTTTAAATCAATCATATACCCGTTCCTCTTACGTACGCCTTCTAAAATAACAGTACTAGTACCTTCAATTATGATGCGACAAACATTTGAATGAAAAACGACTTTATTGCCTTTGTCACATAATTGAGAGATACTTAGCAAGTTATGCTTGAGGCCATCTACCAGATAAAAATTATTAATGGCATGTGAAGAAGATATACCAATCTTACCTACACCGATTATATTGCCCTTCTTGTTGTCTCCAAAGGTTACCTTGCCACCGTTGAAGGGCTCTAGTGAAAGAAAAAGATTCTTATTTCCGGTCATGTGTCTCGAACAACCACTGTCGAGATACCATAGATTATTTTCTTTCACTATTATCTGCAAGAGAATCAAATACAGCTTTTAGGTACCCACGCTAAGTTGGGTCCTTTGTGGTTAGTGACTCTATGTATTTGATCCTTCCTAACCCATACTTGTCTAACGATTCTTTTCTTCTTAACATAGGATTGTCTAGGTTTATTATAGTGATTATTGTTACGACGCACATTAGGTTTAAATGACTGCTTCTGATTCACATAAGATTTAGATTTTGAAGGTACAGATGTGTAATCGAAAGCTATGTCATAAAACCATCTAAACTCATTATTTCTAACCTCATCACGTTGAGGTTCAGGTTCAGATTCATTAACACTAGACACGTCATGTTCTTTAACAAAATCAGTTTGATTTTTGTTGTCATTGACATATTTAACACAATTATCTTTAACATGACCGTTGTGACCACAATAATTGCAAATCAGATATTCTGAAAGATTGACATACTTCCTTCTTCTGAAATCTCGGTCAGAGGGAGTGGATTTGCACTTATCATGGTCTCTACGACTATAACATTCATGACCTAGACCCATCTTCATGTTATTGTTAGACTATTCAGTACGGAAGTCTACTTCTGATTTCCTTCCCATTTATCATGAATCTTTCGTGCATGCAAGAGCAACTCCTTCAAAGACTGAATTTCTTTTTCACAAAACGAATGGTCTACATTCGAGTCTTTGGAGGGATTGTTCTTTTTAAAGTTTTCACGAAAATCGTTAAAACGTTTGTTCAAGATAAATTTCTCCTCATTGTGTTGATTTTTGGCTTGGGAGAATTCAGTCTTTATATCTTTCAATTGCTGAGAAAGAAAAGAGTTTTCTTTCTTGTGATCAAGAATAGCAACTTCCTTTGCCTTAGCTTCAGATCGTAAAAGCTCATTGACTCTCTTCAATTCTAAAGTTATAGCTTCATTAGCTATAACTTTGGCTTGAAGATGTTTAATGTTGAGTTTTAACTCTGAGATTATAGCTTCATTAGCTATAACTTTAGACTCAAGAGCTTTTTTCTCAACATTTGTCATGTCTGAAGTTATAGCTGAAGTTGCCATAACTTTAGACTTGAGCTTTTTCCCTTTGGCCTTTAGAAGTTGGTTTTCCTCAGCAATGTCAAGGATTTGTTCTTTAAGATCTTTTAATTCAAGACTCTGTTCATGACAATGATCTAAGGCTTCTTCAAAATACTTAATTAAAGACTTCTTAGATAAATTCTTAACTTTTTTTTTAAGTTCAAGAAGACTAACCTCTTCATCATCTTCTGAATCTGGCTCTGAATCTGAGTTGCCAACAAGACACATCTCGGATTTGCTTTCATTGTCACTGTCTGAAATTAGATCGAGAATGACGTTGCTTAGACACAAGTTGGCGACTTCTTCTTCCTCTGACTCGTCGTCCTCTGTATCAAGATCTCCCTAGCAATAAGCCATCATGACTTGCTTGAATTCCTTCTTGGTTTTGTCTCGTTGATTTTTGTTTTTGATTTTCTTCCATGTGGGGCAATCCTTGATCATATGGTCATTATCCCCACATTTGAAGCAACCACGACTTGAGAGAGACCCTTTTGACTCAATTGGCTTCTTGTAAGGTTTGTTAGTGTTATTGTTAAACGTTTTCCCTTGTGGTTTATTAAAGAATTTTTTCTTAAAACGTCTAGCAAATAACACTGTTTCATCTTCAATATCCGAATCATGTTTTTCACTAGACTCGGCTTGTAAAGCCACTTTCTTGCTATTACTATCATTTGCCTCATCCTCATAAAGAGTAATCTCGTGAGCCATTAGGGTTCCGAGTACCTCTTGATAAGATAGGTCAGATAGATCTTTACATTCCTCAATTACCGTCACCTTAGGTCTCCATCGTTTAGATAGACTTATAAGGATCTTCCTGACAATTTCCTCGGAGTCAAAAGTTTTTCCAAGATTTTTCAATTCATTAATGATACTAGAGAAGCGAGTGGACATGCTGTCAAGCGATTCATTGTGTTCCATAGAGAACAATTCGTATTTTCGCATCAGTAGTGCAATACGTTGCTTTTTGACAACAGTTGTCCCCTCATATGCTAACTCTAGATCATCCCATATTTCCTTGGCAGTAGAACTAGATGAGAAACGATCAAATTCAGTATGATTCATGCCGTTTTGCAACAGGCTAATAACCTTTGAATTTTTCTCAGCTTTCTTATAATCTGCCTCAACATAGTCGTCTTCTTTCTTTTCGACACGAGTGCAATTAACAGATCCAAGCATGATCTTATTAGGGCCATTCTTAATGATTAACCAACACTCCCAATCGTTACCCTTTATGAAATGGGTCATCATATTTTTCCATAAACTGTAGTTCTTCCCATCGAATACGGGACACTTCAGATGTTTGGAATCCATTAAATAAAATTAAATGCAGCGGAAACTAAATAAAAATAAAAGGATAAATGGATCAGACTCCTTGCTGTAAGGCAATCAAGAGCACGAGGCTCTGATACCAATTGTACAGTCTATTGATCGAATACGAAAGAGGGGAGGTGAATTGAGTATTAAAAACTAGCCCCACTTTTTCGATTTATATGATATGTAATTAATTATTTGATCTTATAGATTAAAATCAACTAATTAATTAATCAAAGTAAGCACAAGTAACGAAATAACGAAAAGTAAAGAAAGTAGAGAGAGGCACACGGATTTTTGAAGTGGTTCAGTTTCACACGTTGAAACCTACGTCCACTATTCTCGATTAATAATTCTTAGTACCTTTCCACGGATTACAAAAATTATCAACCCACTTGTATAATCAACACTATGATTATTACTCAAGGTGAGTATCGCTAAATATTCTATACTATCTTACGTGAATAAGAAAGTACAATATAACTCACACAGATTCCCGTTAAAGAATTGTAAGCTTATAATGATGTACTATTATCCAATAACGTATTTCACTCAAGCGATTGATAATAATTGATGCACGACTCTGTTGAAAAACAAACTCTAAAAATAATAAATATTTGCTCAAAGGTTTGCTTTAAAACGATTTTGGAAAATCAACACAAGTATTATGTGTGCCGTGTGATAGTGTGTATTTCATGTGTTTTCCAATTGATATGTGAAGGAGTATTTATGGTATTAGAAGTATAGTAAATCTAAAACCCTAGCTTAATATTTAAGAAAGATATTTATCTTTAATATCATAAAATAATATTTGCTTATCTTTTAGAAATATCTTTATCTCAAAATATTATTTGGTTTATCTTATAGAAATATATTTATCTTTAATATCTAAAAATATTGTTGTAAAGATATAGTATAATCCTAGATTAGGTAAAAAAGGGAAACAACCTAGATAGGCCGAAATACCCTAGCTCACGAAACCCTAGGAGGCACGCAACCCTAGGAGGCACAAACCTAGGTTTACACGAAACCCTAGGTGGCTCAAACCCTAGGTGGGCTAATTAGGTTAACAACAAATTGAGATAGAATATATTAAAAACCCTAGGTAGCATGACAACCCATAAGTTGTATTACTAATCAATAGAATCTCATAAATATATTCTCTAATAAAACTTTTGATAAATATAAAAATACTCTTTCACTTTTGAAAACATTTAAATCATTTTATTTCCGAAATCATGCATCAACATTTATCATCCAAAGTTATAGGCTAAAGCTATAACTTTGAACATAAAATCTCTCGAATGGAATAGTTACCGAATGACGACCTATACTATCTAATCTTCACAAAGATCTTCAGTATACGGATCATCTCTTCATCTTGATCACAAAGACCCTCCATCTTGAGTCTTGTGTTATTTGAGGTAGATCTTGCTTGAAGCGATTTTCTTTAAAGTTATGACTGGGTAGCTATAACTTCCATGTAAACTTCCAAAGTTATTCCTGAAGTTGTTATAACTTTGTCTCACAGTCTTTGTCAAAGTTATGCCTAACTTTGATCTTTCTTCTAATAATTGTTGCTAGCTATAATAAGACTAAAGCACACAATTACATGTATATGATATATCGAGGAGAGCACATTATCACGCAAACACATGTCATTATCAAAACTATGAAATTGGTCCAACACTAATGCTTACAGTTTTGTACTTCATGCGCCTATATCTTTATATATTGAAATGCCTATTTATTCTTCTCGTAATTCACATGTATATATATATATATATATATATATATATAGAGGTGGGTACAAATGAGTCCTCCCCTTCCCTTTGAGTCCTTAAGTCCTCATCCAAGCCCTTGGATTAGGAGGATGAAGGGCTAGGATTAGAACAAAATGAAAGGTTAGGATTGTGAGACACACACAATCATCTCCTTCAAACCCTAGTATTTATACCATTTCCTCACCCATTTCTCTCATTTTCAAATTTCTCATTATCTCTCTACCTCCTTTATCTCTCTTCATTCTCTCATTCTAAAAAATTAAAACCCAAAAAATTAATCCCTCATCTCCCTCACTCACCACTCCCGACCACCACCGCCTACCTCCACCGTCTACTTCCACCGCCTCCTGCCAACATCACCACCACCACTTTTACTCCGTCCTGCTCCGCCTTCACCGCCACGACCGCCCTGCTCCTGCCAACCCCCACGACCGCCGCCCTGCTCCGCCTTCACCGCGACCTTCCTCCCTCTGCTGCCTTTTCCCAAAGACCTCACGCCGCCTCCTCCCTCCTCCACGACTCCCGCCTCCTCCCTCCTCCACGACTCCCGCCGCCTCCCTCCTCCCTCTCTTCTCTTTTTTTTTTTTTCTTATTTTGTATGTTTTTTTGTTTTATTTTAGATCTTGTTTTTTCATTATGTATTTTTTGTTTCTAGATCTAATTTCTTTATTTTCAGATTCACCTTTTTCTTTTTTTTTTTCGTTTTTCATTTTTTTGAATTTCTTATGAATTTCTATTTTATTTTTATCTCGTTTTTTTATTTTTTTGTTATTGATTATTTTATTTTTTCTACATCTACTTTGTTTTTTTCAGATTCACTTTTTTATTTATAAAATCTCGTTTTTAATTTTCAAAGTTCCTTATGTTTTTCTAGTTTTTAATTTAGGCCTCGTATTTTGTTTATTAGTTTTTGTTTTTTTTTTGGGTTTGGTGGATTTTTTTTAGATCTCTTTATATTTTTCTTTTTTTTATTAGATATTAGATCTAGGTTTTTTTGTTGTTGTTGGTCGATTATAGTTGTTGGTGACGGAGGAGGGGTAATGGTTGTTTCTATATCTAAAGTTTCACTAGTATGTACTAAAGTTGCACTAGTACGTACTAAAGTTGCACTAGTACGTACTAAAGTTGCACTAGTACGTACTAAAGTTTCACCATTATGGACTAAAGTTTCACCATTATGGACTAAAGTTTCACAATTATGGACTAAATTTATCTTATTAAGGACTGAAGTTACACTAGAAAACACTAAAGTTACCTAAACATGAGTTACACTATAATTGACTAAAGTTACACAATTAATAAATGAAGTTTCACTAATAAAGGTTAAAGTTTCACTTATTAAAATATTAAAATTAATTCATATTTTAACTTAAAGTTACGCAATTAAGTATTAAAGTTACACTCATAAAAAACTAAAATCACATAAATTTGTTTAAAAATTATATAAATTCAAATTTATATAGTCGAAATCACATTTTAATTTAAAGTTACAAAAATAATGGTTGAAGTTACACTCTTAATGACTAAAGTTACTCTCATAAAAAGGCAAAAATCACATAAATTTATCATAAACTTACATAAATTAAAATTTATATAGTCGAAATCACATTTTGGTTTAAAGTTACACTAAAAAAGGTTGAAATTACACTCCTAATGACTGAAGTTACAAAAATAATGGTTAAAGTTACACTCGTAATGTTGGTGGAAGTCAATAAAATCCACTCATTTTGTTCTAATCTTGTCCCTTCATTTTATTCTAATCTTGTCCATCCATTTTTCTTTTAATCTTAGCCTTCCATCTTGTTCTAATCTTGTCCCTCCATCTCTTTCATCCAAAGGGCAAGATGAGGACTCATGGACTCAATTTTGAAGGTAGACTCATTATAACTTGCCTATATATATATATATATATATATATATATATATATATATATATATATATATATATATATATATATATATATATATATATGCTTCTACTTGTTTATTACCGTTTAAGTATGTTATTTGTGATATGGCTGGGAGAACCCGGAGTTACTCCCCACTGACTGTGGCGTTCATGTTTTCATGGATGAACAGGTTGCTTGGATGGATTTTGCTTGTCTTTTTGGGTTCGGGTGTGAGCTAGCGGGCGTTGGCCTCGACGATTCACCCCTAGACGTTTCTTAGCTAGTTTGCTAATAACTTTATGTTTGATCACGTTTTGAGAGACTACGTCTCTTTGTAGTATATTCTACTTTAGTTTGTATTTATTTGACATTCCTCGTACTTTTATTTTGGCATGTAAAAAGTTTCAAAAATACCGTATTTTCCGCTATGTAAATCGCATGCTTGTTATGTTTTATTTCCGCTATCGCGAGGGTTGTCACAGTTGGTATCAGAGCCTAAGACGCTCCCGACGCACACACGTGAACCTTAAACTTAAATTACTTGACCTTGAAATAATAAATGAGAGATGGGTAGACTTAAGGACCTAAGGTGGTAGTCTTTTGTGTACTTGATGCTTGATAGGTTCTAAGTTGTTTGTTGATTGTGTTGAGTTATGTTACCCTTGTTTGTATCAACCATCTTGAGGTGGACTGTATGTTGGCAAGATGAAGAAGTAATCTTTGGCCGAAGATTGAAGATCGACGAGCCTATTTGAATTGTACTTCTCCCTCATTGATGATCTCTCCTGCCTTTAGTGTACCTTTTCCCCTTCCTTCTATCTAGGTGCTTCTTTCTCTTCCAACTTGTTTTGCCTCTTGGAAATTACTTTTGATAGTTTCCTTTGTCTGACCATTGGTATCCTTACCTTCCTCATGTAACATTTTTGTGGATACCATACCCATTTGTTTGTAGTATATAAACCGTGGTCGGAAGAATTTTGGACTTTGTGGAATCTTAGTGTTGATAGAACGAATTTTGGATTTGAGGAAAATGGTGTAGATCTAATATCACCCCATAGTGGTGAGAGTTTGCATCCTTGAGAAGAGTATGGTAAGATATGTTTGATGATTTTAGTGTATAAATGTTTACCATGACTTGTGTGTGGATAGGTCATGGTATTCGATGGTGTAAGGTTGAATGAGTTGGCTAGGACTTCTTAACCCATTAGTGATTTAATCTTTCGAACTTAGGAGTTTAGTAATATTAGAGTGTCTTGTGGATCATACCTAAGTTGGAGCTAGTTGTTCTAAGTGAGAATATTTGGATGATACCTTGAGTTGTGAAATGCCCTTGAGACTAAGTGACTCCTTGTGATTTTTTAGTGTGTACTTTTGGGTATATGCTTGGTGGAAGAATTCTTGGCTAAAATTCTTGGATCTAAAAATATGATCTTATATCATGGTATCGGAGACTTGGTTGAGGTAGTAAGTCGTCATGATAGATTAAACCATGTTACTTAAGGATTATGGACATGAGTGGAATCTGATTAGATTGGCTATGACGGTGATGCCTTAGGATGTTGATGATGACGTTTTGTTCGGTGTTCTACCTTGTGGGCCATAGGAGTTGAAAATAGATTTGTATGAAGAATTCCTTGTTAGTCCTTCGGTTTTGAAACCTTTGAGAGTGTGTCAAATTTTGGAGTTAAGAGAATGTTACTATACTTGAGTTGCAATTTCGCAATTGGGAAATCCGTGTTATATGAACGGATGGATGAATTGGGTTGTAGACGATTTATCAAATCTCGGTGTACCTTACTTTGATGATTGTACGTGGTACGATGGTCCCTTGTGAGAGACCTTTGTAGAGGAATAATTAAGATATTTGACTATTGCCCTGAGTTTGAAAGGAGAATCTTGTGGTTTAAATCTTATACCTTTATACTTGTACCATTATCCCTTTCCATTTCCTTTCATGCAAGTTCCTACTAAGCCTGATCCCTAGGAAAATATTTTCTCTTATCTTTTCCTTTGCTTGGCTATCTTCATAGCTATATCTATCCAATTTCTAGCTTTTGGCTCCCTACCTCTAGCGTTCCTCTAATTTTCGTCCCATCTTATCGCGTTCATGTTTCCCTCGAAATTTCCTATCGTTTCCAGTTTCATGGTGACATTATCTTTCCTCTGGTGAGATAATTGATTTGTTAGCTAGCTTTCTGTTGATTTTGACCGTGAATAGGATTTGGAGTTAAACTTTAGGATGAATCTCTTGGTGGTATTGTACTCTCTTGGTGGCTTCATTTTTTTTTCCTTGATATTGTAGTGCTATTTTGGGAATCGAGTTGAACGTGATAATAGTTCGTTGTTGTTGGGTATTATAATGGTTGCTTGGGATATCATTTGGGAATTAGATGTCTCTAATTGGTGGATTCTAAAAGAGACTTTGCTTTAGGGTAATTAAGCCGGTACCCAAAGTTTGAGGAGTATTGTCATAAAAATCGATTCATTTTGAGTTTTAGATGAACTAGATGATTTGAATGGTTGTCTGATGGCCAGGTGATTGGCCATTTGTGGTTTGGAATTAGTAATTTTCTTTTATTCTTAAGGAATCATAGTTTGAGATTGAGAAATGTTCGTTGCAAGCTTTGGATAGTGAGTGCTCAATTGTTATGGATTATAGAGTTAGAATGGTGAACCCATTTATATTGAGGATTAGTAACCACCATATTTTGCTAATGTGACTATTTATATTTGAGGCTTCGAGCGTAGTAATGATCGAATTAAGGATGTTAGGGCGTATTAAAGAATCATTATAATCGATAATGGATTGTGGATTTTCCCCTTGTCGTGAGACCTTGGATGAGGCTAGTTAGATCTTAGATAATTATGTTTGTTGCTTTGATTGTGATTGTTGTAAATAATGTTTATAGAGTTTAGCGATTTAGAATGGTTAAGGTGTAATTGAGGTAAGTTTCATCATCTTGAGGACTAGTTTATTAGTAGAGTTAGTGATGTCGAATTCTTGTAGATCTTCCTGCCGACTTTATCGTGATCTTCCTATCCCTAAGAGTTCGATTTGTTTCGTTTTTCCGTGTTTTGTATATATTTTGTTACCCTGATTTGTGTGTGAGATGGTCGAGTCGCTCTATGTACGTGTAATGTCTTGTTATTTTGATTTTATCTTTGAGAAAACCTTCAAATTTCCATATTGTATTTCTAATTTAACGTTTCAAAGAAGTCTAAAGATGGATTGTGTACCCTCTTTTTGGAGAAAATGGATTTCTTTTGCTTTTATATTTGGATTTCGCGTTTGGTTGGATGTTTGGACTTGTTATTGGAGACGTCTGGTGACTAGTTCTGCACTTACTAACGCTTGTTTTGATTTTCGATTTCGCTATTTCGACATTTCTTTGATTTGGATAACTAGAGTACTCGTTCGCGACGGGCACTTTTGCGATCCGTAAATAAAGTTTCGCGCTTATGAAAAATCTCCTTAAACCGTTTTCGAGAAGAACCTCGTTTCATAAATGTTTCCCTTGTAAAAGCTTTCGTGCTGATTATGAAAACCGATTCTTGTCTTTGATACTTTTGTTTTCTACTCTCAAGTTTAGATGACGAAACATTTTAAAAGGTGGGATGATTGTAACACCCGCAAATGTACCCTATTGTATCTTAAAAAAATTATACGGATATTAATTAGCGTAATTTTAGATTTAGATTAGAAATTAGTTTCCCGTGTCTAATTTAGCAAATCCGAGTTCGTATTTGGACTCTACTCGGAATTCCGTATGAGTTACGCCTTAAGGCGAATTTTGGGCTTTTCCCTCAACTTTTTCCACTCACCCTATTTATAACCCTAATTCCCTCATTTTTCCACTCATCCTCTTCACTCACCTCTTCTTCCTCATACAAACCACCAAAACCCTAACCACCGTTTTTGATCAAACTCAAGCTCCTCACTACTCATTCATTCCTCACTCAAATCAATTGATTTTCACCATAATCTTCCTCTCTTATCCTCCTCTACCTTGTGTGGTAATAAAATTACCGTCTTTCTCATTTTTCAATTTTTCCGTCTTTCTCAAAAGTGATTTATATTCATCTTTTGTCGTCTTTGTATAGGTGGAGACTTTCAAGACCCCAATAAGGATTACTATCTAGTGAGTAAAACTTAGAAATCGATTGAAGACGCACAAAGGTAACGGTGAAGGGTTACTCGATATCAATATGTGTCTTATATGCTTTAATTGACATTTACTAAATGTCTAGTGACATTTATTAGGTACTTAATATAGTTTGATGTTAGTAAATGTATTAGAATTGGATGTGTAGCTATAGAATACGTTGTTGGTTTCAATCACTCATTGTTGTTAAACTTTTGTGTGGATCTATTTTGGGGAAGCCATGGTTGAGTTTAGAACAAAAAAAGGATGTCTCTACGCAAGTCACGGTCGTGAAACTCATGTCACGAGCGTGAAAACAGAGGCAGACCCAATACCCTTGCGTAATAGACCCTTCACGGGCGTGACATGCAAGTCACGGTCGTGAAACTCATGTCACGAGCGTGACATACAAATCACGGTCGTGACGACTGCAGTTTTCCTGTATCGACCCATTTTCGTAAAATGGTCATATCTCCTTCGTTACTTTCTTGTTTTGGGCTTGTGACCTACCGTTGGAACCGTAAGACGATAATATATCTCCTCCATTTTCAAGTTCTGCATTTTCATGTCTATAACTCTAGTTATGACCGTTTGAAATGGACCCTTGTTTTAATAGTTTCCAAACTTGTTGTTTTGAGATGAGATTTATGTTTCTTATTCATTATACTTCTTAAACTTGGTCTAATGCTTATGTAATCACGTATTGTCTCATGTTTATGAAAGTCCATAGACCTTAATTAGACTCCTCTAATTATTTACTAAATTACTTATCAATTTAGTTTATAATGATCTATGTAACATGCATGCAAATATAAAGACATTTATATAAAGGAAGAAATTTCCTCACATTGATATGGAAAATAGTAGGGCCCAACAAGAACTCCTTCTTGTTGTTCTTGAGCTACAAATATGGATGAACACAAGTAATCTCCAAAGTAGAAGATCTCCTCTAAGTTGCACCCAGATTAACCCAAATAATCTACCCATATTATTAACTAGATAATAAGATAGATATAATACTACTAATATTATGACTATATTACTACACTAGTAATACTTAGTAAATATTAGTATTTGGGAGTTTTTAGTGAGAAGAAGAGTTTTAGAGAAAAGTAAACAAATTGCACAAAATGAAGTAGTAAAAAAATGAACAACAATTGGTCATTTTATAGCCATTTTGGCCGGATCACTTAGTCCAAATAAGGACTCTTATTTTGTTCAATTTGATCACATGCATTAGAGTGGAGTGTTGTAGTATAAGTGATGATTGTATACTACTTGTTATGTCACTTTCAATTAGTAACTAAAGAGTAAAACAAGAACAACAATCATCACCATGTAACTACTACCATAACCGGCCATCATGTACCTAGTTTGGTCCATTTTGATTTTTGATATTTGTCTCACAAACACTTATTGATCATATGGTTAATTATCTTGTATAATTAAGTGTTAATTTGATCATATAACAATTATATGACTCAATTAAATAAATAATATGTACTTAACATTTTAAGTAATATGTTACCATTATATCAATATATAATGGGTCCCACAATGCTTAGTTAATTTATTTTACAACTCCTTGTAAATATAATTAACTAATTAACTCTATCTCAAAACCTCAACTAATTTAGTAATTTAACGATTAATTACTAAGTTAAATCTTATTTAATCGTATTAAAATAAGATATAAATTATTAGTCAATTATCGCATAATTGAAAAATAAACTTAATCGAATTTGAGTTCTTAACTCAATTTCTAACAATTAACTCTCGTACATATCGAATATATGTAATGTACTAATTAACTGTATCGTATACAAATAATTAGTTACTATTTGGATTTCATCCTTTAGGTGTGACCGAAAGGGATCAGTTGCTCACCGCCGTCAAACGACAATAACGTCAAACTCTAGTTAGCCAACCGTTATTGATTTACGTTAATCAACTGACTAATCATATATATAGTCAATAAATATCCCAATTATATTCCATAATAAGATTTATTATGTGGCGCACTATTGTGGAGGACACCTACTCCAACAGTTTATCATTGTTACATTTATATCATGCTTATATCACATGTTTTGTGACGGTTTTGATATGTCCCCCTTTGAGTCGGTTATACCTATGTTTTGATTTGAGCACTAATCGTTAAGTGCTATGAACTCTCATTTCCCGGCTATACCTCCTTGCTCGTTAGACTGGAATGTCGGATTGAGGAGATGTATCCCTAATGCTTGTATGCATGTTTTAGTGGAGATATGACGACGTTGTTAGGAGGCGAACGCTATGCGTTGATCGACCCGGCCGTCAAATGTCGTATCTTTGCAAGGTGGTGTCATTGCATGTAGCGTACCGCTTGTTTATGATGTTTGTGCTCTTTCCGCCTCTTTCGTGAAGGTTGACCGAATTTGGGGTACTCGGCTTTTGTGTTTGACCGAGTCTTGGATGCGAAATGTGTATCGCATGTCGAATCGGAACATGTTTATTCCGAGAGTCTGGCCAGGTTTAGACTAGGACCGTATTATTATCGGCGTCCTACCTGGAGGAATTGAGTCTACATATACGAAATGTTAATCGTGTATGAGTTCAGGGAAATATTTATCCCGTGGATACGTATTGATCATACTTGCTATGTACATGGTGCTAGTGCGTGTCATTAACCGTGAGAGATAATGTTACCATATTCGTATGTTTGGATGGATGTTTATATGTGGATTATTTGTGACCGTTGGGTGACTTGGCGTGGTTTATATGTCGAGTCTCTATCTTATCAAGTATATGCCGCTAACGGTGAGATGCAAGCCCTAGTGAGTATATAGTTGTCTAAGGGTGTCTTTCCCCGTTATGTCTATAATCTAATGCTTACAGTTTTGTACTTCATGCGCCTATATCTTTATATATTGAAATGCCTATTTATCCTTCTCGTAGTTCACATGTATATATATATATATATGTATGTATGCGTCTACTTGTCTATTACCGTTTAAGTATGTTATTTGTGATATGGCTGGGAGAACCCGGAGTTACTCCCCACTGACTGTGGCGTTCATGTTTTCATGGATGAATAGGTTGTTTGGATGGATTTTGCTAGTTTTTGGGTTCGGGAGTGAGCTAGCGGGCGTTGGGCTCGACGATTCACCCCTAGACGTTTCTTAGCTAGTTTTGCTAAACAACTTTGATATTTGATAACGTTTTGAGAGACTACCTCTCTTTGTAGTATATTATACTTTAGCTTGTAATTATTTGACATTCCTCGTACTTTTCTTTTGACATGTTAAAAGTTTCAAAAATATCGTATTTTCCGCTATATAAATTGCATGCTTGTTATGTTTTATTTCCTCTATCGCGAGGGTTGTCACACCTACCAAGGCAAAGGAAAAGCTATTATGAATAGCTCTTCCAAAGGCAAAAAGGGAGCCACATCCGAAGACAAGTGCCATTATTGTAATGGCACGGGTCATTGGAAACGTAATTGCTCCAAGTACTTGGGAGACATCAAAGCTGGACGGGTTCTTCCAGTTGGTAATAGTTCTTCCCAAAGTTTGTGTTATTGATATTCATCTCAACTTTGGTATTTTGATACAAGTTGTGATTCTCACCACCTTTTTTATTACATTTAAGGCATGAGAAGAAGGACAAGGCAAAACAAGCCTAGGAGGATCTACAAGGAAGTTAGGGTAGCCACTAGACCTGGCAAACGGTTCAATCGGATCGGGTTCGGGTCAAGCCAATTCGGATCGGGTTCGGGTCAAGCCAATTCGGATCGGGCTAATTCAGGTCTATCATATTATCGGGTTAGTTCGGGTTGGGTCGGTTGTTTCGGGTTTTGGGTGATTTTCGGGTAAGTTGATCGGGTTAGTTTCGGGTCAATGGGTCGGGTTATTTCGGGTCCGGGTCATTTTCGGGTCAATAGTTAAGAAAAAAAAGGTGCATATAGTCATTTCAAGTCTTTTTTGTTCAATTAGAGTTATATTTTTTTGGATCATTTTCGGGTTAGTGGTTTCGGATCGGGTCGTCGGGTCAGTTTCGGGTCGACGCACCTCGGGTCAAGCTCGGGTCGGGTCGGGTTAATTCGGGTTTCCGGTTATATTCGAGTTTTGCAACTCGGGTTAGTTTCGTGTCTCGGGTCACCCTTTTCGGGTCGGGTTGCTTTTGTCAGGTCTAGTAGCCACCACGTAGAGGAGACCTTTGATGGGCTTGGCGATATTTTGTTATTTGTCTTATAAACCTGACAAAAGCAACCCGACGAAAATGACCCGACTCAAAAAGGCTGACTCGAGGCCTGAAACTAACCCGAGTTGCAAAACCCAAATATAACCCGAAACCTGAATTAACCCGTCCCGACCCGAACTTGACCTGAAGCGCATCGACCCGAAACTGACTCGACGACCCGAAATAACCCGATCCGAAACCACTAACCCGAAAATGACCCGAAAAAATATATTTCTAATTGAACAAAAAAGACTTGAAATGACTATATGCACTTTTTTTCTTAATTATTGACCCGAAAATGATCCGGGCTTGAAATAACCCGACCTGTTGACCCGAAACTGGCCGATCAACTTACCCAAAAATCATCCGATACCCGAAACAACCCGACCCGCCCTGAACTAACCCGATAATATGATAGACCCGAACTGGCCCGACCCAAACCCGATCTGACTGACCCGTTTGCCAGGTCTAGCAACTTAAGAACAGTTGTGACTTTATAGATAATAATGTGAATAATAGATATGATATAGAGTATTTTGTAAATATCAACTAGGGATATTCTACATGGTACCCCTCAACTTTTGACTTTCTACGTGGTACCCCTACACTTTTGGAAACATACATGGTACCCCTAAGTTTTCTAATTTGTATTAAGTGTAACCCTAATTTTTAATTCTATCAAGTAGTATATGTTTTAGACGTTAAGTGCTGAGTTGGACGCTTATGTGGAATATGACTGACTTTTGTCTTAGTCCACATAAATTTCCGCCATTTTTCCCCATTTTCCCTCCCAATTAGCATTATTTCGTGTTCTTTCTTTCATCATTTTCCACCATTCTTATTTCTACTTCCTTCTTAAAATTTTGGAATATTGTTCTTTTTTTTTGTTTTCATTTATCTCTCATCATGTCTTATTCATCTTCTTGGAAAAATTACTAATAGATGATATTGATTTTAGGAACCAGTGTTGCAATCGATGTGGTCGGAACGCTATAATTTAGGGAAAATGATAAATGAACATCATACCTGCTTCAATCGCCAAATAGATGAAGATCAAGACAATAATTGAACTTAATTATCAACAAACAGAGGGTAGAATGCGAGTAAGGAGATGAGAAAAGAAACAGAGAAAGATGAAGATGAAATGGTAGAATGAGAGGAGATGTGTGTTAAACAAGACAAGATAGTGAGAGTTTTTATAGTGCCACGTAATAGTCCTAGTCACAACCAGTCATATTCCACATAAGCGTCCAACTCAGCACTTAACGTCTAAAACATATACTAATTGACGGAATTAAAAATTAGGGTTACACTTAATACAAATTAGAAAACTTAGGGATACCATGTATGTTTCCAAAAGTGTAGGGGTATCACGTAAAAAGTCAAAAAGTTGAGGGGTAGCATGTAGAATATCCCTATCACCTACTCCCTCCTATTCACATTTCTTCCCCTTTCTTTTTTGCACAAGAATTAAGAAAATAGATTTGAATCACACAAACACACTACCCCACACACAAATGAATTTGGACCACACAACCCCACAACCAAAAAAGGAAAGAGGGAAGAAAACCCGACTTACCCAAAAAGAAATGAAGGAAGAAATGAAAGAATAGGAAGGAGTATAATAAAGGTATTTTGCCATTTTTCCTTAAAAAAATTGTTCTATCTATAAAAGTAGAGTATTATTTAATCCGTCTTAATTTTAAGATAATATTTTCATTTTAAATGAGAAATTGTAATTAGGTATAATACGGCTTGTATATTTGGCACAATTTTAACTTCAAATGAAAAGCACATGTGCTTTCTTACTTGTCCAGTTGTCCTTCTACTTTTATTTTTGTGGGATGGATCTTACCTAGGGGTGAGCAAAACCGTATATCCGATACGGTTGTCAAAACCGTATCGGATATCCGGTTTTGAAAATCTCAATTTTGAGTATCCTTATCCGATACGGATTTTCCGTATATCCGGAAACCGTATATCCGGTTTTTCCGTATATCCGGTATCCGGTTTTTCATTTAATTATGTAAAATTTTATGTCTTATTTTTATTTTTTTTTGTGATTTTATGATTTTTCTTAATAAGTTAAAAGAGTATCACATATTATAAGAATAAATAACTTAAAAATGTATAAAAGTAATAAGATTGAGTCACGGATATAATCGACATTTTGTGGTTTTATGATTTTATTTTTATATTTTATATTAAAAATAGAAACCGTATCGGAAACCGTATATCCGGTTTCATATTTTGCCGATACGTATCCGATACGGTTTTTTATAAACTGTATCGTATATACGGAAATTCGTATCGAATATACAGAAATTCGTATAATTGAAACCGTATATCGTATCGGATACGTATAATAAAACCGTATCGTATATTTTTGCTCAGCCCTAATCTTACCCGTATGTAATTATACGTCCGTATAGAGGGAGAATTTGTGTATTTATCATGAGAGATTGGAATTTGGAAATGACCAAGGTGTAGTGCTAATCTGCTACGATGCGTAATCATGAATGTCTAGTAAAAGGTATGATGTGACAACTCGCACAAGTCACAACAACAGCAAAATCTCATACTAGCCTTCACTTCACAGTTCACACTAGCCTTCAATTCATAACGACACTTTCTACAGCATTTCTATGTACCACTAAAATACTACGGAGTACTTATAACTTTAATTGACTCTTGAGGTTAATCATTTTACTTAGAAAATGAAGATGAATTTTTGAACTTCTGAATCTTTCGCAGACATGCTTGAGCTTTCTCAAGAACAGCATCAACTCTATCCCTCTTTCTCTTCTTCTTCTTCTTCTTCTTCTTCTTCTTCCTCATGCTTGTTGATGCTGCACACATAATTATTGCGCACCATAATTACTTCCAATTAACAATACAACATACATCTAAAACAAACACATTAAAATAATTAATAAATAAAAACAGTTGTACCAAAAGGAATAACAATGTGCAATTAGGAAGTAAAAGTAAAGAGAGTAACCTCGAGTGGTGGCAGTAGAAGCACAAGGCAAAGAGTGAATGAGTTGTTGAGAGTATAAAAGAGATATAAGAGATTGAAGCTCAAGTTTAATGTAACTAAATTGATGAGGGTGTAAGGTTTCAAGCATTTTCAATTCTTCCTTTGCATTTTCAATCATTTCCTCCATATTTACCAAAGTATAACAAGTAAATGGTGATCTTAAATCTTAATGGTTAAGTAACTAAGTTACAGAGGAAAATTAAGACAGGAGTTGAGAAGTTGGGAGTTTAGAAAGGGAAAGGACAATAATATGGGTGGGGGAAACAGAAAGGTTTCTGCACATCTGAAAATAATGACATAATCCCCATAAAATCTTTTTGTTTGTCGCTTCGTTTTCTCACTTTTCTATGTTTCTTGATGTGGGAAATCTACTTGGACGACCACTATACATTACTATTGCTCCCCACAACAATTTGATTATTCGGTTGTCTCTTCCACCATCTCCAACCATAAACTTTTCTTTTTCTCATCCCAAACTCTCCCATCAATTCTTACTTATTCACTTCATTATTCCTCGACTTTTCAATTAACAACCAAATTACTCATATAACAATGAATTATACTTATAACTCATCCCACCCTCTTTCATCATTTTATCTTTCTTACTTTAATAAAATCACAAATTCTCATTTGTGACGGACCGACCTGTCGCAAGCTTGCGACGGGTCAAATCCCCCTCACAAAGAGCAAGTGAGGGGGGGGGCAAGTGGGGTAGAAATGGAGCCCCCCACTTGCCTTGCCACTTGTTCTTTGTGAGGGGGATTTGACTCGTCGCAAGCTTGCGACGGATCGCCCCGTCACAAGCAAAACTTATTGTAATAAAATACCCCACACAGTTTTTTATATTAAAAATTTATTAAAGTAATTTACCCGGGTTTTCTAGACGGTAATTTTTTGATAAATTCTGGTTTTTTAAGTAAGACCAGGGGCGGCCCAAAGCAGGTTCACCCAGAGCTCAGGAACAGGGCCTCCAAATTTTGAGCCCAAAACTTTGCTTTATAGGGTAGATTCATTAAAAAAAAAAGAAAAAAAAAAAAGAAATTGAAACTTCTAGTCTTCTACGTATAACCTGCATCTCCTAAGAAATTGAAACAAATAATCAATCTATCCCTTAAACTTCTCTACTCCTTCTCAAGATAGCTTTTATTTCCCCAATTAATCTCCCCATTAATCTCCCAAATTAATACAGTACAACGTTATTATTTTCCAAGTATATATGTCTCCCAAACTCACTAATCAGTCAATAATTACTTCTATCCTCTCAATTGTTCTCTTAATCAGATTAGTGATTACCCTATTCACCCATCTAACAAAAGTTCTATCTATTAATTTATTATTGAAGGAGAATCTCAGGTAATTTATTCTTTTAATTTTATGAAGTTTTTTGTTTTTAATTTATTTGTTTAGCAATTATATTATAATTCGTTGAAATACTCAATGTCGTATGTGAATTGCAGTGCTTAATTTCAATAATCTGACCAAGTGAATTTAATCTTGTCAATTTGTTCTTATATTTTAAATTTCATTCAATTATTCTAAGTTTTGTGTTTTTTATTTTTTTGGTCAGGTTTGGTTGATTAAACTTGGGAGTTTATGAATTCAGTCAAATTCTCAAACTTGCTATTTAAGGTTGTTTCTTTCCCTTATACTCTGTAATTTTGTATTGCTTATTACGATGCCACCAAGAATAAGAAAATTTAATTCTGGATCAGAAAAACGTAAAAAAAAAAAAGCGGACAGAAGAGTTAACTCGATCCCAAGCAGGAGCCCTTGATAAGTTTTTGGTGAAAGACTCTTGTATTATTGTTGAAAATGTTGTTAATTGTGATAATTTGGTTATAGACAATGAAACTGTTCCAAGTGCCCGGAAAGATGATTCTTGTGATGTGGTGTTGAATAATAATAATAATAATAATAATAATAATAATAATGAGGATGAGGATGCTGGTGGTCATAGTGAAAATAATAACAATAATAATAGTAATGAAAATAGTAATAATGAAAATAATAATAATAATAATAATAATAATAATGATGATGAAAATGGTAATAAAGAAAATAATAATAATAATAATGAAAATGGTAACAATAATATTGATGATGTTGATAGAGACGCAACCGTTAATGGTAAAAGTAGCGCTAACAACAATGAAACTGTGTTAGATATTTTTGATCCAAGAAATTGGAATGCACTTAACGCTGATATGAATAGTGATTTAGCGGATAAAGGTCCTAGACGAGATTTATCATTTGAGAAAGGCCCAAGAGGTAAATGGTCTAGAAAATTTTCTTCAAGATGGTTCACTAGAGTTTTGTCAAATGGAGAAAAATGTGACAGGGATTGGCTTGTTTATTCAAAGGAGCTCGATAAAATATTCTGTTTTTGTTGTAAAATATTTAGAAAAGGGGCTGCTAAAGGTAAATTAGCTAACGAGGGTTTTGCGGATTGGGCTCACCTTAGTATTAGACTCCAAGAACACGAAAAGGGGGCTGAACATATTACTAATATGAGTGCTTGGTATGATTTGCGTGATCGAGTTCAAAATAATAAAACCATTAATAAAATGACTAGAAGGAAAATAAGAAAAGAGAGAGATCATTGGAAAAATTTGTTGCAAAGAGTTATGTATGTCGTGAAATTTTTAGCAAAACATAATTTGTCGTTTCGTGGTAAAAAAGAAAGATTGTATCAAAATAACAATGGCAATTTTTTAGGATTAATTGAAATGTTAGCGAAGTTTGACCCGATTATTCAAGAGCATATTCATCGTATAACCAATGCTGATATTCATTGTCATTATCTTGGTCATAATATTCAAAACGAGTTGATACTTCTTATCGCTTCAACAATTAAATCAGAAATCATTAAGAAGGTAAAACAAGCAAAATATTTTTCCGTTATTCTTGATTGTACCCCTGATGTTAGTCATCAAGAACAAATGTCATTAATCTTGAGATATGTTGATGTATCTTCTAATTCTATTTGTGTTGAAGAATCGTTTTTAGGATTTTTGAATGTAGATGATACTACATGACAAGGTCTTATTAATGTTTTATTGAATGAGTTGCAATCACTTGATCTTGATGTTGGTAATGTGAGAGGACAAAGTTATGATAATGGGTCAAATATGAAAGGTAAACACCAAGGCGTGCAAAAAAAACTTTTAGATAAAAATTCTCGAGCATTTTTTACTCCTTGTGGTTCTCACAGTCTCAATTTGACATTATGTGATATTGCTAATAGTTGCGGTAAAGCAAAAGTTTTTTTTGGAGTCATTCAAAGAATATATACTATTTTTTCAAATTCAACAAAAAGATGGAAAATTCTGTTAGAAAATGTGTCGGAACTTACACTAAAACCATTATCTTCTACTCGTCGGGAGAGTCGTGTAGAAAGCGTTAGAGCTATAAGATTTCAAATTTTGGAGGTACGTGAAGCTCTACTTCAAGTCGGTGAAACTGATAATGATACTAAGATAAGAAGTGAAGCCAAATCCTTAGCAAAAAATGAACTTGGTGATTTTGAGTTTTTGGTAGCCCTAGTTATTTGGTATGAAATATTGTATAGAGTTAATTATGTTAGTAAAAGCTTACAATCGCATGATATGGTTCTTGATGTAGCAATTGAAGATATTAAGAAGTTGGTTTTGTTTTTTGAAGAATATAGAGAATCTGGATTTTTTGATGCTATTAGTGAGGCTAAAAAAATTGCATGTGAATTAGATGTAGATCCAGTATTTCCAAAAAGACGAGAAATTCGAAGGAAAAAACATTTTGATGAAAATCAAAGCAGCTCATCTGATGTGGTTAACCAAACTACCGAAGAATCATTTAGAGTTAATTATTTCTTATACATTGTTGATCAAGCTAGTGGTTCACTTAGTAAAAGATTTGAGCAATATCAAGAGTTTCAAAATATTTTTGGATTTTTGTTCATTTCTTATAATTTGCAATCATTAGACAATGAAACCTTAAATTCTAATTGTATTAATCTTCATAAGGCACTTATAAGTGGCGAACATTTTGATATTGATGGAAATGATCTTTACATGGAGTTAAAGTTGCTTAGAGATATTTTGCCAAATGAGGATATGAGAGCCATTGATATATTGACGTTTTTGAAACGTAAATGTTATTTCCCTAATGCATTTATTGCCTATCGAATTTTGTTGACTATCCCTGTGACAGTTGCATCTGCAGAAAGGAGTTTCTCAAAGTTGAAGTTGCTCAAATCTTATTTACGCTCTACTATGTTGCAAGAGAGACTTAATGGACTAGCATTGATAGCCATAGAGAAATATTTGTTGAAGAAGATTGATTACGAAAGTTTCATTAAAATATTTGCTTCAAGAAAAGCTCGGAGGAGGGTACTTTTCAAGTAAAAATGAGGAGTATAACTCACAAGGATGAAAGATACGATATAAGTGTTTTGAATAAATAGATGATGTTATCAATTATTACCTCTCTGCTTTTGTTTTTTAGCGAATGAAAATCGACAATATATTTAATGCCTTATATAAGGTGCAATGAAACTATTCAGAAAAGAAGCTAAACTATGACAAATTGAACTAAGGTTAGACACTTTGCAATTGCTCTGTTTTTGTTTGGACTGAATGCTAAAAGAAAGAGATAGAACCTTAACCAAAGCACAAAGCCAATGGTTGAGGGTTGAACCTTGAACCCAACACTCAGCTAAGGATCTAAGCTCACTTCCAAGCACAAAGCAAAGGAAGTTGTCTCAAGCACACAGCCAAGAGATGTTAACAGAAACAAGGTTTCAGTTTTTGTGTTTACTTCAAATCTGCCTTTCATTCATTAGAAACAAGCCTTATATAGGCATTAGGATTACATCTTGAACGTCCAAACACATCTAAGGTTAATAATGATCCTCAAAAGAAAACAAAATGACAACTACAAACTGATACAAACTGAAATAAAGTGAACAATAGAAAAACAGTTCTGAAAAGGACAGGTTCCTTGTTGCCTTGTTGCTGCTTTGTTATATGGTACATAGTGGAATTTTTGCTTGGTGTTTTGGTCCTAAACTGGAGTAGTAATAGTCCCCAAAGTCTGAGCAAAAAGCCCTTGAGTCTGCTTGGCCAAAAGAGGAAACCTTGAGAGTGACATTTGAACTGCTTCTGGATAGGTGAGAACTGGACTGTTGAACTTGGCTTATGTTTTGAGGGGTGTTCCTGGCGTTTTATGAGGAAGGTTTCCTGGACAAAAAGTTAGTAGACCCTCCCTAGAGTCATGCCCCATAGTTGGTTAGGAGTCCCTAAGCTTGGAAGTTGCCCTGAGACCCTCCCCAAGGCACTGCTGCTGGCTGAATTTTCTGAGGTTTTGTTGGCTTGTTTTGTGAGTCTGTTTTGTGTCTTGGTTGGCTTTGGCTCGTGTCATGGCTATCACTGGCTCGTGTCATGGCTTGTTGGCTTGGGCCTGGGCTATACAAAGCATTAAGATAGCTTTTTGCATAGGGTAAGGCTGGTACTAGATCATGGTTGGACTGATCATGGTTTGGTTGGTCATGTCTTTGAGCTTGGCATTGAACTCCTGTTGCAATCCCTCCTTCTTGAAAAAGATTTGCCCTCAAATCCTCTTCATCCTCAGAGTCCTCCTGATAATGACTTAGGTCTCCCACATTGAATGTCCCATGTACCCCATAATCTCCTGGCAAATCTATCTTGTAAGCATTAGGTCCTACCCTTTCAAGCACCTCAAAAGGACCATCAGCTCTTGGCATGAGTTTGTTTTTCCTCTTCTCTGGGAACCTTTCTTTTCTTAAGTGCAACCACACCATGTCTCCTGCCTTGAACTCCCTAGCTTTCTTTGGACCTTTGGCTCTTGACTTATACATCTCATTGGTTCTCTCAATCTGTTTCTTGACTTGACTGTGAATCTGCATCATTTGTTGTACTCTTTCTTTGGCATCATAGTTGACTTCTTTCCTTATCACTGGTGCTAGTTCTGTTGGCATTAGAGGATTAGCACCATAAACAACTTCAAAAGGGGTCTTACCTGTGCTGTGTGAGGGAGCTTTATTGAATGCAAACTCAGCCTGTGACAGTTTGATATCCCAATCCTTTAATGACTTAGCAATGATACATCTCAAGATCCTTCCTAGTGTTTTGTTAGTAACCTCTGTCTGGCCATCTGTTTGGGGATGGTATGCTGTACTGAAAAGTAACCTTGACCCTAGGAGTCTCCAGAGTGATCTCCAGAAGTGGCTCATGAACTTAGTGTCCCTGTCAGACACAATGCTCCTTGGTACCCCATGCAACTTGACTATTTCCTTGAAGTAGAGCTCTGCTACCCCCATGGCATCTTCTGTCTTCTTGCAAGCAACAAAATGGGCCATTTTGCTGAACCTATCCACTACCACCATTACTGAGTCTTTGTCCCTTTGTGTCCTAGGCAGTGCCACTATGAAATCCATACTGATGTCCTCCCATGGTTTGTTTGGTACAGGTAGTGGGGTGTAGGGGCCTGCATGGAACTGTGACTTGGCTAGTTGACATGGCTTGCACCTTTTGATAGTATCCTGCACATCACCTAGCATCTTGGGCCAATAGAACTGCTCATGTAATATCTCATAGATATTTTGCACCCCAAAGTGCCCTGCAAGCCCATTGCAGTGGACCTCCTTGACTAGTAACCCCCTGTAAGGACCCCTAGGTATGCATAGTTTGTTTCCTTGGAAGCGGAACCCATTCTGTGTCAAGTATTTACTACCCTTCTTGAGCTTTCCTTCTGCATACACTTCCCATTCCTCCTTGAAGTCAGGATCTTCCATGTAGAGTTCCTTCATGAACTCAAAGCCTAGGACCCTTTGCTCTATGAATGACAGCATCACAGATCTCCTAGAAAGAGCATCAGCCACTACATTGTTCTTTCCTTCTATGTACTTGCTTGAGAAGGAGAAAGATTGTAGGAATTCCACCCACTTGGCATGCCTGGGGTTGAGTTTGTGTTGACCATTGATGAACTTTAAGGCCTCATGGTCTGAATGTAGCATAAAAGGCTTAGGTTTTAAGTAATGCCCCCAATGATTCAAAGCCCTCACTATGGCATAAAACTCCTTGTCATAGGTAGAGTAATTCAACCTAGCCCCACTTAGTTTTTCACTGAAATAAGCTATATGCCTCTTCTCTTGAACCAGTACTGCCCCAACTCCTAACCCACTTGCATCACACTCCACTTCAAACAGTTTGTTAAAGTCAGGTAAGCCTAGTATAGGGGATCTGCACAACAGATCCTTAATGGTTTTGAAGGACTTCTCTGCCTTTTCTCCCCAAGTGAACTCCCCTTTCTTCATGCATTCTGTGATGGGAGCCATGATAGAGCTGAATCCCTGAATGAACCTTCTATAGAAGGATGCCAACCCATGAAAACTCCTGACCTCAGTGACTGTCTTGGGGGGGGGGGGCAATCTCTGATTGCCTTAACCTTTTCAGGGTCAACAGCTACCCCATCTTTTGAGATGATGAACCCAAGGAAATGAACCTCAGGTTGCATGAAAGTACACTTCTCTAATTTCCATATAACTTATTTTCTCTGAGAACCTCACAAAGTAAATTCAACTGTTGTAGGTGTTCTCCTTTGCTTGAACTATAGACTAGAATGTCATCAAAGTATACCACAATGAATTTTCCCAAGTAAGGCCTTAATACTTCTGTCATGAGCCTCATGAAGGTGCTAGGGGCATTGGAGAGCCCAAATGGCATCACTAGCCATTCATACATCCCATGCTTGGTTTTGAATGCAGTCTTCCACTCATCTCCAGCTCTAATCCTTACTTGATGATACCCTTGTCTTAGATCAATCTTGGTGAACACTTAAGCCCCACTGAGTTCATCCAGAATGTCATTGAGTCTAGGTATAGGGAACCTATACTTAATGGTGATGTTGTTAATTGCTCTGCTATCTATACACATTCTCCAGGTTCCATCTTTCTTAGGTACTAGCAATGCTGGTACAGCACAGGGGCTAAGAGATTCCCTGATATACCCCTTACTTAGCAATTCTCCCACCTGAGATTGCAGCTCTTGAGTTGCCCTGGGGTCACTTCTATAAGCTGGTTTGTTTGAAAGGACAGGCCCAGGCACCAGATCAATGTGGTGCTCAATTCCCCTTAGTGGGGGTAATCCACTAGGTAATTCAGCAGGGAAAACATCCTCATAGATTTTCAGCAAGGCTTGTACTTCTTTAGGCACCTGGTTAGACCCTTCCCCTACCTCCTTAGTGAGGAGGACATAGACTGGCCTAAGATCATTGAGTTCTTGCTCCATTTCTGACTCACTGAACAGTAGAACTTCCTTGGCAGCTTCAGTTAGGAGTGGAGGATTTCCTTTCAGGGTAGGGGGTAAAGGAGCTAAGATGATTTTCTTCTTCCCAAACCTGAAAGAGTAAGTGTTGTCCCTTCCCTGATGGATAGCATCCCTATCAAACTCCCAAGGCCTCCCCAACAGAAGATGGCAAGCATCCATAGGCAATACATCACACAAGGCCTCATCAGCATATCCTTTATCAATAGAAAATGGAACAACACACTGTTGATCTACCTTAACTTCAGCCCCCTTGTTCAGCCACCTAAGCTTGTAAGGTTGAGGGTGGTCTTTGGTGGGCAATGTTAGCTTATCCACCAGTGTTTTAGAAGCTACATTGGTGCAACTACTTCCATCTACAATCAGATTACACACCCTCCCTTTTATGGTGCACCTAGTTCTAAAGATCTGGTGTCTTTGATCTTCTTCTAAGGGTTGGGGTTGTGTGTGCATCACCCTCCATGTCACCAGACTTAACCCAGCATCAGGCTCTATCAACTCCTCACTAGCCTCTATCTCAGGCTCTTCCACCTCATCATCACAGACCAACACCTCATCATCTCCCCAATGAATTACCTCAAGGGTGCTCAGAGCTCTTTTAGATGGACATTCTCTAGCAAAATGTCCTTAACCTTGACATTGAAAACACTTTTTGAGAGGGGTAGTCTTCCTTTGGCCTGCCTCAACAACCTTGCCTTTATCAGGATTGAAAGGAGTCTTAGTATGAGCCACAGGTTCTCCCATCTTGATTCCTACAAAAGGTTTGTAGGTAGGGGTTCTAGCAGGTGTTTTAGAGGCACTGGCTTTCCCTTTCCCCAACTTCTCTACTCTTAAGGACAAGTTGACAGCTTCCTCAAAGGAGTATATATTTTGCAGCCTAACTTTACTAACTATCCTCTCATCCAAGCCTTCTAAAAATCTTGCTATCTTTTGCTCAGACTTTTCAACAACCTCACATTGCAGTGTGAGTTGTTCAAAGTCCCTTAGATAAGACTCTACAGGTCTTTGGTCCTGCTTTAGGTGAGTAA
>JAIUZE010046325.1:0-10065 GCA_022085475.1 Heliosperma pusillum
GTTTGTTTGGAAGGACAGCCCCAGGCACCAGATCAATGTGATGCTCAATTCCCCTTAGTGGGGGTAATCCACTAGGTAATTCAGCAGGGAAAACATCCTCATAGATTTTCAGCAAGGCTTGTACTTCTTTAAGCACATGGTTAGACCCTTCCCCTACCTCCTTAGTGAGGAGGACATAGACTGGCCTAAGATCATTGAGTTCTTGCTCCATTTCTGACTCACTCAACAGTAGAACTTCCTTGGCAGCTTCAGTTAGGAGTGGAGGATTTCCTTTCAGGATAGGGGGTAAAGGAGCTAAGATGATTTTCTTCTTCCCAAACCTGAAAGTGTAAGTGTTGTCCCTTCCCTGATGGATAGCATCCCTATCAAACTCCCAAGGCCTCCCCAATAGAAGATGGCAAGAATCCATAGGCAATACATCACACAAGGCCTCATCAGCATATCCTTTACCAATAGAAAATGGAACAACACACTGTTGATCTACCTTAACTTCAGCGCCCTTGTTCAGCCACCTAAGCTTGTAAGGTTGAGGGTGGTCTTTGGTGGGCAATGTTAGCTTATCCACCAGTGTTTTAGAAGCTACATTGGCGCAACTACCTCCATCTATAATCAGATTACACACCCTCCCTTTTATGGTGCATCTAGTTCTAAAGATCTAGTGTCTTTGATCTTCTTCTAAGGGTTCGGGTTGTGTGTGCATCACCCTCCATGTCACCAGACTTAACCCAGCATCAGGCTCTATCAACTCCTCACTAGCCACTATCTCAGGCTCTTCCACCTCATCATCACAGACCAACACCTCATCATCTCCCCAATGAATTACCTCTAGGGTGCTCAGAGCTCTTTTAGATGGACATTCTCTAGCAAAATGTCCGTAACCTTGACATTGAAAACACTTTTTGAGAGGGGTAGTCTTCCTTTGGCCTGCCTCAACAACCTTGCCTTTATCAGGATTGAAAGGAGTCTTAGTAGGAGCCACAGGTTCTCCCATCTTGATTCCTACAAAAGGTTTGTAGGTAGGGGTTCTAGCACGTGTTTTAGAGGCACTGGCTTTCCCTTTCCCCAACTTCTCTACTCTTAAGGACAAGTTGACAGCTTCCTCAAAGGAGTATATATTTTGCAGCCTAACTTTACTAGCTATCCTCTCATCCAAGCCTTCTAAAAACCTTGCTATCTTTTGCTCAGACTTTTCAACAACCTCACATTGCAGTGTGAGTTGTTCAAAGTCCCTTAGATAAGACTCTACAGGTCTTTGTGATAAAGGGTTAGTCGCCCTCCCCCGTATCAAACAAATACTTGTAATACTCAATACCAAACTAATTAATGTAGTAGGGTAAGGAGGTCGATCCCAAGAGACGGTGATTATGGTTCTAAGGCGGTTTAATCGAATTCTAGTTTTGTTCTAGCAATTAGTAAGTTGAAGAGGATTAACGACAAACTAGACTAACAAGAAGGCAAAGATGCGATGTAAAACGATAATTAAAAGGAACTAGGGTGGATGGGTTCATTAATGCAAGTATAGGTCAATTATGGTGGGGGTTAGGACTAGTCTAAAGGCGAGTCTAAACATGTCTCCACCTCTCGGTGTAAGACGGATTAAAGGGCAAGCCTCCAACTCTCGATGCGAGACGAGCCCTAGTCTAAGGTTCGATTGGGTTCTCGCCCTAACCTCCCCCTAAACATCCAACACACACAACAACAATGCAAGTCTAAGCTCTCACTCAAACTAGCAATAAAACATGAGAAAGACTCAAATTACTCATTCAAGCATTTCAACAAACACCTTGTATGCACAAAACAAGTAGACTACCAAAAGACTTAATCTTTATGCCCAATTACCATAATCAACCCATAAACTCACATTAAATCCCCCATCTAACCCTAGTCTAACACTACTCACTCATACTAATGAAGGAAGGCATTAAAGACGGATACTTTGATATGAAATAAACAAGGGAAAACATATTCAACATAAAAACTTCATAAATAAACAAAAACAAGTAATTAAAAGACAAGTAATGTAAATAACTATGAAAATAAAGAGGAAAGATTGAACCTTTACCGATTAACAAAGACGAGACGGAAAAGTTACGAACTTGAATAAAAACCCGATCTTTCGACCTTGATCTTCATACAAAATCCGAGTGAAGTAAACTATTACAAAATTTGGGGAAGAATTAAAGGAAGAAATTAACTAAGAAAATCTAATCTAGTGAGACGGGTTTTTCTTCTAGTGAGACGGTCTAAATTTTCTATCTAAAACTTATCTCCTCTAGTCTAATACGTCCTAATGGAATCAATTCTCCTCTAGTCTAATTCTCGTCTGATTGATACTCTCTAATTGGTGTCTCCTATTTTTTTGAATAAAATCCCTTTTGGACTTCTTTTCCCCGTCTTCTTCCTTCCCCTTTCCTGCTTTTCTCTTTTTCTTCTTTTTTTGTTTGTTTTTTTTGTGTCAGTCTTCCCCTTTTCCTCTTGTTTTGTCTTTTTCTATTTCTCTTTATTTGTACCAATTACCAAAGGTTTTCAACCCACAAAGCAAAAAAATCAACATCACGCAAAAGTGGCTCTGAGCCGGTGGCCCGGCGGCCGACCACCCGAACCGGCTCGACATCTCTGCTTCAAATTGGCAAATTTATAGGATGAAAGTGTCCCAGCCGGCTACCCGGCAGCCGGTGGACCGGCTGGGAACCCATTGTTGCTTGTTGTTTCATATCCGTGCAAGCCAAGGATGATGAAGGGGGTGCGAGCAGGCGACCCGGCTGCCGGTCGACCGGCTGGTGGCTCCATTTGTTGCTGCTGCTTGTTGTTGTTGATGCCGCTGTCGGGTTTCGATTGGTGGTCTGTGAGGCTGCTTGCTGGTGGTTGGTTGTTGTTGAAGCTGGTGGTGCGAGCTATGGTGGTGATCGAATGGTGCTGCTCGAATGGTGGCAGGGGGTGGCCACGGTGGAGCTCAGGTTGGTGCGAGCAAGCGGTCGGGTGATGATTTGAGCTGATGCACGGTGGTTTGGGTGTGATGAAATGAGTATATGGTTTTGTTAATATGATGACGAGTTGGTGAATGGTTTCATTTGTTTCATAATTGACTTTATCTCTCCGTCTTTGACCCGTCTCAAATTCCGATCCCGCATTGCCTTCATTTCTTTTATTCAACCCAAATACCTACAAATACCTACAAAATTAACATAACAAAAAGAAGTACAAAATCTACGAAAATAACAATTATTCGCAATTAATATAATAAAACTAATAATTACTAATTACTAATTAATATATAAAATAAACTATTAGGTCGATTAAAAACACAAAATCGAGTCGAATAAATGTATAAATGAGGGATAAAACGAGACTAAAATACTATTTATCACTTTGGTCCTGCTTTAGGTGAGTAAGCTTAATGAACATATCCTGAGTGTAGTCCCTAGAGACAAACTTAGCCCTCATTTTCTTTTTCAGTTTGAGCCATGACTTAACAGGTTCTTTCCCTTCCCTAACCCTCAAGGTTTTCATGTTTTCATACCACAATGAGGCATAGCCTTTTAGTTTCATGATAGCAACCTTAAAAGCCTTTCTATCAGTGTATCCTTTAAACTCAAAGACTCTTTCTACAGACCTTAGCCAATCTAGGAAATCATCAGGGTTCAAGCTACCTAGAAAGTCAGGGATCTCTACCTTTATGTATTTGTCTTGGTGTCTGAGAAGACTGTGATCTGAGCCATCTGAATCTGACATTTCAAACTGATCTACAGGTTGTCTCCTCCTTCCTCCACCTTGTGGGAAAGGTGCTCCTCTTCCTCGACCTCTGCCTCCCCTTGTATCATTGTTCTGTTGGCCCTCAAGGAGGTCATTGACAGATCTAGAGACCTCCATTACAGTTCTGACAAGACCTTGAACTGTGTTTTCAAGACCTGTGATTCTCTCTTCACTCATGGTTGGATTTTGTATTTTTAATGTAGTTAGGTAGATGAACTCACAAACCAAAGCTCTGATAACCAATTTGCAATGAAACTATTCAGAAAACAAGCTAAACTATGACAAATTGAACTAAGGTTAGACACTTTGCAATTGCTCTGTTTTTGTTTGGACTGAATGCTAAAAGAAAGAGATAGAACCTTAACCAAAGCACAAAGCCAATGGTTGAGGGTTGAACCTTGAACCCAGCACTCAGCTAAGGATCTAAGATCACTTCCAAGCACAAAGCAAAGGAAGTTGTCTCAAGCACACAGCCAAGAGATGTTAACAGAAACAAGGTTTCAGTTTTTGTGTTTACTTCAAATCTACCTTTCATTCATTAGAAACAAGCCTTATATAGGCATTAGGATTACATCTTGAACGTCCAAACACATCTTAGGTTAATAATGATCCTCAAAAGAAAACAAAATAACAACTACAAACTGATGCAAACTGAAATAAAGTGAACAATAGAAAAACAGTTCTGAAAAGGACAGGTTCCTTGTTGCCTTGTTGCTGCTTTGTTATATGGTACATAGTGGACTTTTTGCTTGGTGTTTTGGTCCTAAAATGGAGTAGTAATAGTCCCCAAAGTCTGAGCAAAAAGCTTGTGACCCCCTCAACATTGACGGAAAGAAAACAAAAATCATTTAAATAATAACGAAGGGGTTGTCATAAATAAAAGGGTCATTACAAAAGAAAATATATTATACATATAAGAATTATTACAAGACGGGAGACATATCTCCCGTATTAAATACGGAAATAAAAGAGTGTATTAATAATATACAATCTAAGATCCGATATAGGTCCAAGGTAGGTAAATACTTCGCTCGCGTATTTGGGGCCCCCCTCGTCAATGTGTACCCCAAATAGCATTCACCACCTGTTCGACCGCATCAAATATAAACACGGAAGCCACAGTCAGTGGGGAGTAACTCCGAGTTCTCCCAGCCACGAAATGTCGAGTTTAATTAAACATGAATAACATAAAAGCAATGTATATGGAAATACAAAACTTTAACATATATGATATGCTTTTCATGTTATGAAACAGATAACTAACAAATAACCTAGCATGTGAAAGCTATCATGTGAAACCGATAATAAACTATACCTCGAGGTAGGGAAGCTGGTATGCTAGCTCAGAGGTTCCTCTCAGAAACATGGCCGTGATACACTCAAACCCTAATCAACACGTAATCATGTGAATCAGTTAACAATCGTTAATCAAAACTCTATCAATCCTAGCCGGCTTGCATCTCACCTTCTAGAACTCATAGAATCATACAAACATGAAAGACCAATACTTCTACAAACAGGCATAAGTTCTTAGCACCGTCAATAGTCGACTTCTGTAACTCGAGTCTATACCACAAGGTAGGAAAACATCCTAGCCCTAGACTGATCAGACCTAGCGACAACAGTTAACCCATTCCCTGTCTCATTACATAACCGTACATGAGAAACTCTGATAGGCGACCCCCTAAGCAGAGATGGCTAGTACTTAAGCTGGCTCCCTTCCAAAAGCGGAACTCTTAGGACGCCATGCCCCCGGCTTGGTATCAAAAGGCCCAAGCCAGTGACACAAAAGCTATCAAGCAGTGAAACTATATAATCGTTAAAGATAGTACGGGCCTATCATGTCATGGACAAGATATCATTTAGAATAGCATGTCAAGACGCCATAACTCATACTTCTCTATGGGTACTTAGTCACACGACAACCAAAAAAACCACTATAATCAAACAGTCCACGGGAAAACATCCTATAATGTGACTAATTTGCAATAAATCATAATCAAATATATATCGCATCATATCTACTAAGGCTAATTCAATAATTAAATAAAACCTTACTAGGAGACAAATCCCCGACCCGCGTCCTCCACGACGGGTCACAGTCAAATCGGGGTTGACTAGATCTTAGTTGACCCAAACACGTGGAATTCAAACCGGCTAGAAACAGAGTTTTATCACAGAGACATAAAATCAAAATATTCATTACATGTTATTTTAATAAAGCTTCTAACATGTGAATTATTAAATCTTACGTAAAACCCCGCTTGACTTAAAGGATATCAAAAAAAACTACGATCTCGTCTTATAATTTCTAACATGTGAGAAATAATAATTTTATGAAAAACTTTTAAATTAAACATTTTACTTATTAATATTTCTCACTTGCTAATTATTACAAAACGCGATAAAAAATGACGATAACTCCAAAAACCGTCACAAGTCCAAAAGTGGGACCCACGGGCTGAGTTGGGCCGGACCCCACATGGGCCTGGATGGGCCCACGGGCCTGTTTTGGCAAAATGGGCTGTTTTGGCCTTTTTAACGGTTTTACTAAAAACCGTTTCTAATTATTTCCCGCATGCTTTAACATAATTAAAACCCGTCAAAACAACAATTAACAATCAAACATTGACACAACCCAAAGACCAAAACCCGGACCCACCATGGACCAACCCAGACCGGTCTGAACCGGCCTGGACCGGCTGGTCTGGTCCGGTTTGGCCCCGCCTCCACGGTTCACACAACCAAAGCAACAACCCCAATTTCCAATTAATTCTAACATGTTTTTAATTACTAACATCCATTTTTAAACATCCAATTTAACCATCCAACATGCAACAACCATCATCATGAAGAAATCATAAAAATATAACAAGGACACCAACATATTCATAAATTCCTACAACATAATAAAATCAACCACTTATCATGTTACTAACTAAAATCATAAAACCATAATCATATGAACAAAAACTAAAGATGAACCAAAAAACTAAAGTAAACCAAAGCTATGTAACATTTATCCGTCGAGTAACTCGGAATCGTTACTTTAGCTAGCTAAAATCAAGTAGCACCAAAATAATAAGAACTAAGAACTAAGAAACCCGTCTTCTAGTCTTCTCCTAAGATATACGAGTACCCAAATGTCTTCAAAATCTTTCCCTATAAGAAATGACAAGAAAACATTATTAGAACTTAAAACTTGATTTTCCATAATTAAAGTGTTGAAAACGATTTTGTCGGAATTTAAAATAAAACGTACTTGAAGATGGGGAGCGAAGAGGAGATCCTAGAAATATAAGTTAGGACGGATTTAATTAAGAAATGAAGGTTTTATGAAGGTTGTGCTCAAGAACGACGAAGAACGGATGAAGAACGACGAAGAACGTTCAAGAACGATGAAGAACGATTTATTTGATCTTAAGTTGATTTGTTGTAAAATGAAAAGTTGTTTGTGAGTAAAGTGGGGTGAGGAGTGTCGTGTAATATAGAGCAAACTAGTGAGTTGGGTTTTTTGAAATTGTGGTTATGGAATTGACCCGGTATAATAATTATATTACCGTAATTAATTAGATATTAAGTTAATTGAATTAAATATCAAGATATTATGTTATTGTAATGAAAAGAAATAAAATATCAAGGCTAAGAGAGGAAGAAAAACCGTGTGGTATAGGTGATATCGGGTCAGTTTTGTAAACGATTTGCGTAATTTTCGTTAACAGATCGATAAAGTAAATAAATATCTAGATATTATTATTAGTTTAATCAAAAGAATTAAAATATCTAATGTGAGTGGAAAACGATGACCTGGGCGCGTGACTCATGCCAAAGTCGAGTTTCGGTTTCGTTTCGCGCTTTACGATGAGTCCGGAATAGTTAAATAACGTTCGGTTAAAACCGTAAACGTTATTCTTTAAATTCCGAATAAATTCAAAATAATTATATTAAATTATGATAAATCTTAATAAATCCAAATAAAAATAAATCAAAAATATTATTTTTTTAAATAAAATTTCGGTCTTCATACTTATGAGACGAGTCGGGAAAAAGTCAACGGAAGTCAAAGTTGACTGAAAAGGCGAGAAAAGTCGAAGATGACTTAAAAGTCAAGAAAAGTTTATGACGACTTAAAAGTCAAGAAAAAGTCAATGACGACTTTAAAAAGTCAAGGAAAAGTCAAAGACGACTTTTGTCAAGAAAAGTCAAAGATGAATAAAAACGGTCTTTTCATGAAATCCCTCAGAAATTCCAAATACGAACGCGGAATTTCAAAATAAGACTCGGAACAAAAATTCCTATTTTAAAAACTTAAGTTCTACTGAAAAGTGTTAGTAAATATTTTTACTAGAAAAATCGGGTATATTTCGGGTTGTTACAAAAGCCCTTGAGTCTGCTTGGCCAAAAGAGGAAACCTTGAGAGTGACATTTGAACTGCTTCTGGATAGGTGAAAACTGGACTGTTGAACTTGGCTTATGTTTTGAGGGGTGTTCCTGGCGTTTTCTGAGGAAGGTTTCCTGGACAAAAAGTTAGTAGACCCTCCCTAGAGTCATGCCCCATAGTTGGTTAGGAGTCCCTAAGCTTGGAAGTTGCCCTGAGACCCTCCTCAAGGCACTGCTGCTGGCTGAATTTTCTGAGGTTTTGTTGGCTTGTTTTGTGAGTCTGTTTTGTGTCTTGGTTGGCTTTGGCTCGTGTCATGGCTATCACTGACTCGTGTCATGGCTTGTTGGCTTGGGCCTGGGCTATACAAAGCATTAAGATAGCTTTTTGCATAGGGTAAGGCTGGTACTAGATCATGGTTGGACTGATCATGGTTTGGTTGGTCTTGTCTTTGAGCTTGGCATTGAACTCCTGTTGCAGATATCATCAATGAACTTGTGATGGAGAAAAAAATTCTTAAAGGTGAACTTGAGATTATGAAGAATGAAGTCAAAATGCAAAGGGAGGAGAAAACGAAATTTGGCTTTAGCTTCTTCTCATTCTTGAAAGGTTTAACCATGACCTTAAGTATTGTTGTATTCATACTAGTAGTGGTTATGTACAAGTTTAATTAGTTAAAACTTGTATGAAGTTGTAATTGTATGGAGTTGTAATGCAATGTTGTTAGTGTAATGCAATGATGGTATGTATTAGCTACTTTTCAATTAAGAATTCTCCAACTTTGGCCCTATTTTGAGCAACATGCATAATCAAAAGCAACACAGCTTTTCAAGGCTTTCTTCATTCATTCATTCATCTTCAAGTTTGAAAAATTACATGTTCACAAGTCTGAAAATTACAAAATACTCAGTCTTGAACTAACCAACACAGTCTGAAAACTACATCACCATTTCAAGAAATAAGTCTGAAAATTACATCACCATTTCAAGTTCAAAATAAGTCTGAAAATTATAGAAAGGAAAATAAAAAAAGCCTTGAACAGAGTTACATCATCATGTCTTGGCATTCTAAATTGGCCTTGAGGAGCTTGCTTGGGTCAACAACTCTGTGAAGGAAATGATTGGCATTGGAGGAAAGTTGGATGAGCTTGCTGTTGGTGATTGAGGTATAGCCTGAGATGTTGAAATCCTACCATGCCTCCTATATCCTTCTTTTGTTGCCTTTCTTTTCTGTAACTTCTCCCTTGCCTCCTTTGCCCAAGCTGTCTGTGATTGAGGTCTTCCTCCTGGTTGCCTTTTCTTAGTTGGAGGGACACTAGGGTTCTTACATGTCCTCTTGTAATGACCTGATTGTCCACAGTTCCCACACTTATTAGGCTTCTTTGGCCTCTTCACATAGTCTGTTTTCTTCCCCTCTCCAGCCTCTTTCTTTCTTTTTTTTTGCTGATGGCCTACCAGGCATCTTCCTCAATGGAGGAGGAAGTGGTTTAGGAAGGCCAGACCTCTCCCAATGTTTTACGCCTGGCATAGGATGAATGGCAGGTCCATAGGCTAGCATATACTTCTCCTTAGTGTATGAAGCATCTACAAAGTCTTCTACATTCATCCTTTGCACAAGTTTGGCAGCCATTGCATGAGGGCATGGTAGCCCAGTCAAGTCCCATCTTCTACACCCACATGTTTTGTCATTCAAGTTCACAACAGCAGTGTCACCTCTTAGGTCAACCTCATAATGACCATACTCACCTCTTGCTAAAGTTGCAAACCTAGACTCCTTGTTTGCCCATTCTAAGTACTTGTTTACATAAGGCATAAGTCTACCCTCATACTTGTCCACTCCCTCCCTTTTCTCACAGTTTCTTTTCATGACATACCTCCTCATCCACTCCATGTGAGTAAGTATAGGTTTGTCTCTTACCTCCTTAAGCACAACAT
>JAIUZE010046326.1:0-57324 GCA_022085475.1 Heliosperma pusillum
TACCCCAACGGTCTTTCATGAAATCCCTCAAAAATTCCAAATACGAACGCGGAATTTCAAAATACGACTCGGAACAAAAATTCCTATTTGAAAAACTTAAGTTCTACTGAAAAGTGTTAGTAAATATTTTTACTAGAAAAATTAGCATTTTTCGGGTTGTTACAATAACCATGACAGGCGCCACCATAGAATATGACCGTTGGCTTGACATTTCATGGTCACGCCTTTGTGGTGACGACGGAGACGAACCAGCGCTACTGTGACTATCCTCAACAGTGAGTGGCTCAAACAACGGGCTAGTATGAACGATCATTTTTCCAAAAGTACCACACAATTTCTCCCGAATTGCCGACGGGGCTAATTGAGGGTTGTTGACTTGAACACGAGGAGATGAACCGAACACATGGTATTCATATGGCCTAGAGTCGCCGACACCATATAACTCCCTGGAAGCATTGGCGGTGACATTAGATTTGCGGGGCCTCGTAGGCACGGAAGCAGAACGGAGTCTCGCTGATGCGGTACGAATGAGGATGGACCTGGTCCCGCTCCTTGTGGAAACACCGATAGGAGACCTATCAACAGATGCACCGTGACGGATTAAGCTTTCGTCATCAGATCTGGATGTCATCCTCTTCGACATGGCGGATATCTTTTTGAAGGCCATCAGAAAGATTGCTGTGAAATTTGATTGTGCAGAAAAAGAGATGAGTAGTAGAGATGTTCCACCGGGCGTGCCAAATTTGTAACAACAAATTTGTGTTAATCTGTAAATAACAATAGAAAAACACAAATGAAGATACAAAATAATAATTTTATTAATCAAAGAATTTCGGGTACAATCTCTATTTATTCTACTGATTCAATTTCTGCAAAAAAAAATAAATGTGTAGGAGGGTCTTGATTTGAAGACTTGATTCTCCTTTGACAAATTGGATTTCCTTATCTTCAAACTGACTGCAACGGATGCTTGATGTCGGGTCAAAGAGCAGTTAATTTTCAAATCTATTTGACAAGAAATGAATACCTTCTTTTTCTCTATGCTTTTCTCTTAGAAGAGAACTTTTTTTAGAGAGAATTTGTGGTTTGCCTTGTATTTTTGTGAATGACAATTTTTTGTCATTTGAGAGTAATCCCAAAAAATGAGAGTTCACTCTTATTTTATACCAGAGTTGAGTGTTACGTACAAACTCTTCTTTGTGCACCTGCTCCCAATTTCTTCCGATGGAGACTCCCTTTTCTATTCTCATAACATGTCAATTTCCACCTTTAGTGGAGTTTGTTGTTTGACCAAATATGAAAACAAAAACCATCATTATCCGAAAAAGATAATAGCCTCTTATCCCCGAATGAGCACGTCTCCTTTGCACTCACTAGTGGTGCTGCTTTTTTTTTTTTTTTTTTTTTTTTTTTTTTCTTATAAGAAACTTTTGGGCTTATTAACCTTCGTCTTGTAGGCTTGAGTCCAATAACTTGTAATTTGTGTCTCATACTTCGTATCAAAATTTAGCTCACTCATTTTCCGAGTGGACCAATTTTATATTTTTGAAAAGACGGACTGAAAACTGCCATACTTGTTTCGGGCTAAAATCCACCGACCCGTTTTCAAGACGATAAATTTTCCCGTAAGTCAACATTTTAACTTTGACTTATTTTAATAATGTGAGACACATTTTTATGTCTACATAGGTGTCTGGTTGTTCTTCTACAGAATGTTTTATCTTATAAAGCCATTTGCACTGTAGAGGTCGTACCTAATCAGGCAAATCAACAAGATCCTATACGTCATTCTCATACATGGAGTCCATCTCGGATTGCATGGCTTCAAGCCTTAGCTTAGATTCGGAACAGGTCATGCACCTTTATAGGCAGCGGGTTCGTTACTCTGTAGGAGCAAAATGTCATCTCTATCATTCTCCTCGACCATACCAATGTATCTGTCTGGAGGAATGGAGACTCTACCCGACCTCCTAGGTTCCTGAGGAATATTAACCGTAGCAGAAGTTGAAGGAACATATTCCTCCATCGATTGCTCGGTTGTTGGTTCTTGAATCTCCGACAGATTGAAGGTTCTATTACTTGACTTGTTCTCGAGAAACTCTTTCTCTAAGAACTTCGCACTAGCCGCAACAAAAACTCGATGTTCGGTAGGCGAATAGAAGTAATAACCAAACATTCCTTTTGGATAACCAATAAAGTATGTCTTGACCGATCGCGGGCCGAGCTTATCCTCGTGTCTCCACTTGACATAAGTCTCGCAACCCCAAACCCGAATAAAGGACAAATTAGGGACCGTTCCCTTCCATATCTCATATGGAGTCTTGTCTACAGCTTTAGACGGACTTCGGTTAAGTATAAGAGCAGCTGACAAAAGAGCAAAACCCCATAGTGAATCAGGTACTACCGTGTGACTCATCATGGATCAAACCATATGAAGTAATGTTCGATTTCTCCGTTCGGACACACCATTTAATTGAGGTGTTCCAGGTGGAGTTAACTGTAATACTATGCCACAGTCTTTAAGGTGTTGATCAAACTCATTTGAAAGATATTCGCCACCACGATCTGATCGAAGTGCTTAAATCTTTCTTCCCAGTTGGTTCTCAACCTTATTCTGAAATTCCTTGAACTTTTCAAAGGACTCACTTTTATGCTTCATTAAGTAGACATATCCGTATATACTCAAATCATCCATGAAAGTGATAAAATATCTATAGTCGTCTCTTCCGTTGATTGACATAGGTCCACATACATCAGTATGTATGAGTCCTAATAGGTCATTAGCACGCATTCCAACACCTTTGAAGGAAATTCGAGTCATTTTGTCGATAAGACATGATTCACACGTGCCAAATGATTCGTAATCAAATGGGGAGATAGTCCCATTCTCAATGAGCTTCTTTACACGTTTTTCATTTATGTGTCCCATACGACAGTGCCATAGATAAGTTTGATCTTTGTCACCAACCTTTACTTTCTTATTTTTCACATGTAATATGTATGTGGTTTGATCTAAGATATAAATGCCATTCATGGAAACTGCTTTGCCATAAACCATTTCATTCAAAGAGAAAATACAGCTATTGTCTTTAATTGAAAATGAAAACCCGTCTTTATCAAGCACGGAAACAGAAATAATGTTCTTAGATAAACTGGGTACATAGTAACAGTTATATAAATACAACTCAAATCCACTCAGGAGGTTGATTACGTATGTTCCCATTGAGACTGCAGCAACTCTTGCTCCATTCCCGACTCGCAGGTCCACATCACCCTTTGCGAGAGGTGTGATGTTTTTTAGGCCCTGCAAATGATTACACATATGAGAACCACAACCTGTATCAAGTACCCAAGTTCCGAAACTTGCATGGTTAATCTCAATCATATGAATATAAGATGACATACCAACAGGAGTGACGCGGCCTGCTTTTATGTCCTCACGGTACACGGGACAGTTCCTCCTCCAATGCCCAGTCTTGTGGCAATGGTGGCACTCAATGTCACTGTCCTTGCTCTTTACCTTGCCTTTTGAGCTACTAGTCTCACCAGGCCCACTCTTACCCTTTCCCGACTTCTTAAACTTTGGCTTTCCTACAGTTAGGTCGCCGTGAGCCTTGCCCTTACCTTTATTCTTGTTGGAAATCATGAGAACATCTTGCTTCATGCTCCCACCCAATTTCAGATCCTTCTCGGTCTGTACGAGAAGTGAGTGTAGCTCATGAGGACTTTTCCTCATGTCATTCATGTAGTAATTTGCTCTGAAAAGGGCAAAACCATCATGAAGTGAATGAAGCATACGGTCAATGACTATGCTCTCACTGATTTTGTAATCAAGTGCCTCCAGTTTCTCGACCTTCTCAATCATATCAAGAATGTGTGGGCTAACCGGTTGTCCCTTATGGAGTTTCGCCTCAAAGAAGCGACATGTATGCTCATAAGTAACGATTCTCGGTGCTTTTGAGAATTCGTTAGTGAGCGTGGTGAAAATCTTATTTGCACCTTGGGCAATGAAGCGTCTTTACAAATTGGTTTCCATTGCAAAGATGAGTACATTCTTTATCGCACCCGCTTCCATAACGAAGTCACTATAAGTAAGTGACTCCTTAGCTCTCGCATTGGGACCTGGGTTTGGCGGTATTGGATCAGTCAAGTACTGGAGCTTGCCGTCAGCAATGGCAGCATTCCGTAATGCCGCCTCCCAGTCCGCAAAGTTGGACCCGTCATTCTTCAGTCGCGTGGACTGATTCATGTGGTCCATGAAAGTTTTAAGTCAGCACGGTGCGAGTGTGGCACTTGGCATAGGGACATCATTATGGCCAGCCATTTGTTATAGCAGTATTATCAATATAAAATGAATTCTACACTGCGAAAAAGAAGCAAAACATAATAAACATACTCATCGATATGAATTAAGTCTAGTGCAAAAACTTGTTTAATGCGAAGACTCAAGCTTTTATACAATTGACCTCCCTCAAGAATTATATTAATGATCCCAAGACTCAATTATCTATAAATTGATAAGCCAACCTCTTGGCTAATTCTACCTTTAGAATTCTTGGTCGATAAATTTTTTATCTTTAGTCCATCATAATCACAAGAAACTCTTCGGATTATAATGTTGAGGTAAAATAAGTCAACACATACTACTTCCCCAACGTAGAAGGGGTCATATGGAGAGTAAGGTCCTATATGCCTACCGACGAAGAAGGGATTCATAGTAATTTGGCCTATAAAGACTAGTCTCAATTTTAGGTTTTAGAGGAAGATCCCATCAACTTTATTTTAATTCATTTTAAGTGAACGAATATCTAGCATGCGAGAATGAATAAACTAAGATGATGGCTTAAAATTCGTGTGACATCCTTATGTCCATGATAACTAACATCCAAACTATATGAGTCAATTTTCATGCATTTTAGTAGTAGGTGGTTTGGTTTAGGCGGAATATGATGCACTAACTATCATGTGAAGAAATGAAACAAGAACGAAAAATACGTAAAATTACAAAGTCCTAGTGTGGCCTATTTACCAAAATGAACAAAATACAACTTTGGAATCCATCCATGATTGGACCCGAAAAGCTTTGATGCGTGTATTTTATATAGACTTTTTAGTCCATTTATGCACGCATTTCTATGTCGTTTAGGTGATATTTTATCACCATATGCCCCTATTTGGCTACTTTGTACTTTCATTACCATTTTGTAGGTACAAGCTGTGTAGTAGCAGAGGACCTGTTTTTATTTACCCATATTACCATTACCGCTAATTACTCAGAACCTACACACATATCAACTAACAAAGCAGTCCACTTTGCATGCATTTAGGAGAATGGAAGGATCGGGGCAGGACTCTTGCCTTGGGAAGCGTGAAACCATTCATCATCAAGCCAAAGTCATGACTCTTACTATGTATTATGCCAGAAGACCTCGATCGAGTGTGCATTTGGTCGATCGAGGTGAGTTGGAGCCAGAAGAACTCGATCGAGCTACATCTTTTGCTCGATCGAGTAGAAGCCGTTTACCAGTTGGTCGATCGAGCGGATCAAGTGCTTGATCAACTGATTTCCATGAATAAAAGCCTTAATCGAGTGGTTATTTCCCTCGATCGAGTAGATCCTATCACAGGCTTTAAGTCCATAAGCTTAATTAGGTTTAGAGTCGTCTTATACACTATATATGACTCTTATCTACGTCATTAGGAAAAGAAACTTATTATTCAGTTTTTATCATTCGGTAATTAGCAGACATTAATCTTCCATTAGTTCTGAACTTTTGATCTTTAGTTTACATTCGGGTTATTCGACGTGGATTGTTCTTTACGCCGGACTTGCTAGATTGTAAACTACTTTCTCTCTTTTATTCTTATTTTCGTTTTAATCCTTATTACTATTTTACTCGTCTTAATTAGTGTGTGTTATTGTTTATGTTTATTAATTACGATTTTATTATGTCTATCATCATATGTTTAATCGTCATTATTATTAGCATCGTTAATAACATGAGTAGCTAATCCTCTTGTATGTTGGGATGAGGGAAACTGTAGTAGAGGCATGTTAGGATAGATTATTTTAGTTAGTCTTGAATATGAGAATAAATCTTTGCAATTTAATTGAGGTCTAGTTGAATGAGTGCACGCAGGAGACTAGGCTAGGTAGTCAACCCCGACCTGGATCGAGAGATTGGAAGGGAAGGCTTGCTTAGAATTGATAGGTGACTCCTAAGAGGACGAGAGTTAATTAGGAAAATCCCTAGGGTGGTTTGAGACCGAGAGGAGAAAACCATTGCCCTTCTCATTGAAAGATTGACTGACTTAGTTGACCTGTAGATGCCGATACTGCAGTAGACCGAATCCTAGCATATTTCTCTCTTTATCTGATTTCTTTCGTATCTATTTCTTCCTTTATTTTCTCTTCCTTTAATCTTATTTAGTTAGTTAATCCAAATTCAAAACCCCCAGATTGTTACTGATAGATTTAAATTACAGTTAGTTAGTTTCCTCCCTGTGGAGATCGACCCTACTTCCGCTATCTTCTTAGTTAGTAGACTTAGGTTTTATTTTTGGTGTATAACGACCACATCAAATTTTGGCGCCGTTGCCGGGGAAGCAATTTAATTTTCTATTTATTTATTTCTGTCTCGTCTTAAGGAATTTTTGATTCCTTAAGACTGTTCTTATTTGTCTCTTTATAGTTGTGTATGCGCAGGTCCCAAATGCTCGAATTAGTGGAAGCTGATCCGGAGCCTGAAAGAACCTTCCTACGCAGAAAGAGGGGGGTAGATAAGACCGTTGAGACTGTTCTTATTTGTCTCTTTATAGTTGTGTCTTCGACAGTTTCATTTTCGAGGAAGATTTGACTGTTGAGACTACTTTGCCAGCAAAGATGCCTAATATTGCTAGTCACTCTGAGCCTACAGCTCCATGTATACCTCAAGGATTCAAACTTACAACGGACGAAGATGAAACTACTTTCGATCTTCGTCCGTCTTATATCAAGCTTGTCCAGCAGGACAAATATAAGGGTGTGGCTGGGGAAGATCCGAGGAAGCATATGGAGACCTTTGCTGACTACTGTTCTTCTATTCCGGTTTCTAAAGGGGTGACTGCTGACAAGATCAAGGAGTTCTTGTTTCCTTATTCTCTTACTGATAATGCTAAAGACTGGTTGAAGAACTTGAATCGAGAAGAATTGGGTATTTCCGACTGGACCACACTCGCTCTGGCCTTCTACAAAAAGTATTTTCCACCACAGAGGAAGAATGCTTTGAGGGGTCAGATTACTAATTTCAAGCAAACGGTACATGAAAATCTCTATGAGTCCTGGGATCGATTCAAGACGCTAGTGAGGTCTGTTCCTCACCACGGGTTCGAACAATGGTTTTTGTGTAACCAGTTTTACAACGGATTATATGATGATCATCGAGCCATTCTAGATGCCGCGTCAAACGGGAGGTTCCAGAAGGAAATAGATGATGATAAGGGTTGGAAAGTGATAGAGGAGATGGCAACCCATTGTGTTGAGTATGGTAATCCGCAGAGTGGTACACGGACGGTAGCCAGTATTAATTCTGAAGGTCTGGATGCAAAATTCGATAAACTAAATGCCAGACTTGACAAATGGGAGAAGCAAGCTGCAGATAACCAGCAGACGGTTCATTTGCTGCAGCGAGACGATGTGATTACTTGCGAGAGGTGTGGCGACACTGGTCACACGGCTATAGACTGTCTTGCTGAAAAGGAACAAGTCTTTTCCTTTCAACAATACCGTCAAGGACGTGGGTACTACAATCAAGGGAATATCCATCCCAATTTGAGATGGACAAGCCAGAACGTCTTAAATCCTACACCTCCACCACCACAGCCGACGTATCAACCGCCGCACAAGCAAGGATTTCAGAAAATCCAATCTTCACAGCATGCTAGTTCCTCATCTGGAGGAATTTCAGAAGTCGGGGAGTTGAAGTCTATGATCCAAGCTTTAGCTATCCAAATGAGTAAATCTGATCAAGCAACAAATATTACTATCAAGCTTTTGGAGTCGCAGATTGCTCAATTGGCGGGAGCTAGATCGACTAGGCAGCCTGGGCAATTACCGTCTAAAACTGATAAGAACAAGGAGACGCTGAACATGATTACTCTGAGAAGCGGTCTCGCTTATGACAGCCCTAGTACAGTTGCTGATATTTCTGATGCGCGTCCCAAAGTTGCGAAGGCGGTAGCTGATAATGTATTCGATCGATATGATAATGTTAGTCGATCGAACGAATTGAAGGACAAGTTACTCAATCGAGAAGTTGCTGAAGGTCGATCGAGTGATCCAGATGAACAAGTGGTCGATCGAGAGAACCAAGTTGCTCGATCGAATAAATTGACTGGAAAGCTGCTCGATTGAGCAGTTTAAGCTCTGATAATCTTCGATCGAGTGATACTGATACTCGATCGATGGGTTTCCATGAGCGAGAAGCTCGTTCGAAAGGGTTAAGCAAGCGGATGATCAACAATGCAATTGTCAAGGATATGCAACGTGGTAATCCTGACATTCCAGTTCCGTTTCCTGGTCGATTGAAGAAGCCTAAGGTCGAGAAGGAATTTGCTCGGTTCGCTGACATTGTACGCGATCTCAAGGTGAACGTTCCTTTTGCAGACCTCTTATTAAAGGTACCCTCTTACCTAAAATTTATGCGTGAAATTCTTTTGCGTAAGAGGTCGGTTGATACTATAGAGACTGTAGCGTTGACTGAGGAATGCTCTGCGTTCCTCAAGAACAAATGCCCCCCTAAGCTGTCTGACCCAGGTAGTTTTTCTATACCGTGTCACATAGGCACCTATCTCATAGACAACGCGTTATGTGACCTAGGAGCTAGTGTTAGCGTCTTACCTTTGTCTTTAGCCAAACGGTTAGGCTTTACCAAGCTTCAGTGTACAACCATGACGGTACAGATGGCAGATAGGACCTTGTCTCGACCCTTAGGAATCATAGAGGATGTTCCTGTGCAAATAGGAAGATTCTTCATCCCGGTCGATTTCATAGTTTTAGATATACCTGAGGATTCTCACACTCCCATCATTTTGGGAAGACCGTTCTTGCATACTGCGCAAGCGGCTATCGATGTTGGGTTACGAACTTTGACTTTTCAAATAGGTGGGGAAAACTTAGTATTCACGCAGTCTCATGCTAGTAAGTGTCCTATGCTAGTGTCACCATGTCACGCACTTCCCTTATCTGATATCACACCTGATTTATTCACGCATGACAAAGCTTCGGTTCCTATCGAACCTATAGCTCCTATCTGTGATATCCCCATTGCTACCGTAACACCTCCGCCCCAGCTTGGGAGCGAATTGGAGGAACATGCTGTTGTGTGTTGCATTACAGGTAGTAAATCAGTAGCATTGGAGCTGGAAAAGGGAAAGCCAGGTTCGCGTGACGACGTCAAGAAGAAGAAGTCCAAGAAGGACAACGGAGCTTGCATGTACGCAAGTGATTCCGAAGTGGAGCTAGACTCCAAGAAACCATTGTACGTGTGGAGGAAAAAGACGGAAATTACCGCAGCTGAGGGTAATTCCGCAAGTCAAAGGCCTCACGGTGGCCTTGTCATGAAACTGTTCGGTTGGTAGCCGGGTTTGCAACCCCGTGCAAATTGTAAATAACATTTATCGCGTTTTCGTTAGACACTTAGACAATTAGACTATTTACTTAGATTAGACTATTACGTTATAATCCATAGTTTAGATGAACAATTTAATTTTTCCTGATTAGACAATTTTTGGTATTTTTTTGGGTGTTGTGTTGTATCGATTTTGCAGGAAATAGGAGCGGAAATCAAATTGCTGAAAGTCGAAGGCTAAGCATAGAGGAAAATCATTCGATCGAGTGCATTCTTAGTCGATCGAAAAGTGACTTGAGAGAGAAAAAGAGCTCGATTGAGGAACTTTCCATTCGATCGAGTAAAATGAGGATCATCAGAAGACGATTACTCGATCGAGTAACTCAAGACCCACTCGATCGAGCAGTTCAGACTGACAGAAATCCTCGATCGAGTAGAAATTCTACTCGATCGACTGACGCAGCCTAACTATAAAAGGGCAGTCCTCGATCCTCTTTCTTTTTTTTACTCGATCCCAATTGCTTCTTGTTCTTCATCTTTCGATTCCTTTTCTGCAAATTCCTTCCTGCAATCCGTGATATCCCCAATTAATTACCAACTACTTTTACCCCAACTATTCACTTTTGCAATTGATTAAAAAGCCCTCTTCCTTTCCCCTTTAATTTCGGTTAATTGGAGTTTTCGTGAACTAGGGTTTTGTAATTCGTTTTTTTCGAATTTATTGATTAATTGCTATTTGTTCGGGTAATCATCAACAAGTAAGTTTTCTTTTCCTATTTTACTAGTTAATTCATAGTCCTTCCCCTTTCCCGATTCAATTAGGGTTAGATATTTATTATAGGATTAGCCTAGCAAATTAGATGCCAATTGATTGGTTCTTGTTGATCTTTTTTAGGACAAGCAAAGGTTTGGTTTGGGGAAGTTAGTGTTTTACATCCTTTTGCGTATGCATTTGCATTTGTATTGCATTCACGTTTACAATTCATGTTAATTAGAAAAATTTGAAAAATATCACGTTTATTTTAGCATATAGTTGAGTCGGATTGGAGTCTTGTTCATGATGAAATCGCACTACGAGTCTATTTTATACTATTCTTTGCACCTTTCTTGATTTACGTAGTAAAATCGAAATAGTGAACTATGGATTTTGTCTTGGAATTTAAATTTGATTATTAGACTTGACTCGACCTTTTGGCAAACTACTTAAAATTCTGAGATTTTAGAGCCTATAACTGGTGACATCCATGACCAGTTCATCTAGGAATGAGAGTAGTTACTCCCCACATCTCGTGTCATTTGCTTGTATATGAACTTTGATTTCTTATTGCCTGCACGCATTGGGTTTGTGGTCGATATTACGTGTTTTGAGAATATTTGCATCTCCCTTTTCCTCATTTTACCCCATTAACTCCACATAAGCCATATCTGCCTGTTTCCCTTAGCTACATCCTAAACTGAGCCTACCTTTGCCGAGCTAGTTTAGTAGTCAAGGTATATTCTACCGTTGTGTCAGTTTTTGGCTCGTTATCATTGATTGGAGTGGGTATTTGCGAGAAAAAGAAGTGAAGTGTTGTTAGTGTCTCGATCGAGTACTTTGTTCAGCTCGATCGAGCGGATTTTGTGTTTATGTGCCTCGATCGAGTGACTTGTTCTGCTCGATCGAGAGGTTATTCCTCAATCAGCCAAAAAAAAGAAACAAATGAAAAAGTATATTGAAAAATGATTGGCTGAAGTTATTGTTTTCTACACCTCTTATGCGTATCATTATCTTGTCGAGGTGTTATATGGGATTTGTGTTGTTTATGCCTATATTGGTTAAGGCATTGAGCTTAATTTTGATAATTGGAAGAATGGAATGAGTTATATTGCGGTCTTGTTAGGAACTAACTTGGCTATTTACCCTCACATTTCCATTAATTGTTTTGCCCTTCTTACCAATTAGCCTCACATATCCATATTTTTGCAAATGTTCGGCACATGATTGTCCTTGAACGGTTGTTATGCGTGTGTACGGTGCTTGAATCATCTTTCATATTAGTTAGCAATGCATGTTGTGTCGGTCGTAGTCTAGGTGAGTGACTATTTTTCTTCTCTCTTTCTTATACATATTTACTTACCATTTGCTTGTTGAGAAAAGAGTGACCCGTGAGAGTCCGAGTTTGGTTGAGTCTTGCAAGGTCGAAAGTCTAATTTATTTCCAAGATTGTATAAATTCGTTCACTTTCGTATAAAGCTTTGTAGCGATTGATCGAGTGCATTAAACTGTTTAACATTGACTTGTAGCTAGCCCTGAGGCTTGCTCCATTTCCCTAGGTTTATTTTGTTCCATTTAGTTGCATTTAGTTTGCTTGAGGACAAGCAAAGGTTTGGTTTGGGGAAGTTAGTGTTTTACATCCTTTTGCGTCTGCATTTGCATTTGTGGTGCATTCACGTTTACAATTCATGTTAATTAGAAAAATTTGAAAAATATCACGTTTATTTTTGCATATAGTTGAGTCGGATTGGAGTCTTGTTCATGATGAAATCGCACTACGAGTCTATTTTATACTATTCTTTGCACCTTTCTTGATTTACGTAGTAAAATCGAAATAGTGAACTATGGATTTTGTCTTGGAATTTAAATTTGATTGTTAGACTTGACTCGACCTTTTGGCAAACTACTTATATATTCTGAGATTTTAGAGCCTATAACTGGTGACATCCATGACCAGTTCATCTAGGAATGAGAGTAGTTACTCCCCACATCTCGTGTCATTTGCTTGTATATGAACTTTGATTTCTTATTGCCTGCACGCATTGGGTTTGTGGTCGGTATTACGTGTTTTGAGAATATTTGCATCTCCCTTTTCCTCATTTTACCCCATTAACTCCACATAAGCCATATCTGCCTGTTGCCCTTAGCTACATCCTAAACAGAGCCTACCTTTGCCGAGCTAGTTTAGTAGTCAAGGTATATTCTACCGTTGGGTCAGTTTTTGGCTCGTTATCATTGATTGGAGTGGGTATTTGCGAGAAAAAGAAGTGAAGTGTTGTTAGTGTCTCGATCGAGTACTTTGTTCAGCTCGATCGAGCGGATTTTGTGTTTATGTGCCTCGATCGAGTGACTTGTTCTGCTCGATCGAGAGGTTATTCCTCAATCAGCCAAAAGAAAGAAAAAAATGAAAAAGTATATTGAAAAATGATTGGCTGAAGTTATTGTTTTCTACACCTCTTATGCGTATCATTATCTTGTCGAGGTGTTATATGGGATTTGTGTTGTTTATGCCTATATTGGTTAAGGCATTGAGCTTAATTTTGATAATTGGAAGAATGGAACGAGTTATATTGCGGTCTTGTTAGGAACTAGCTTGGCTATTTACCCTCACATTTCCATTAATTGTTTTGCCCTTCTTACCAATTAGCCTCACATATCCATATTTTTGCAAATGTTCGGTATGTGATTGTCCTTGAACGGTGGTTATGCGTGTGTACGGTGCTTGAATCATCTTTCATATTAGTTAGCAATGCATGTTGTGTCGGTCGTAGTCTAGGTGAGTGACTATTTTTCTTCTCTCTTTCTTATACATATTTACTTACCATTTGCTTGTTGAGAGAAGAGTGACCCGTGAGAGTCCGAATTTGGTTGAGTCTTGCAAAGTCGAAAGTCTAATTTATTTCCAAGATTGTATAAATTCGTTCACTTTCGTATTAAGCTTTGTAGCGATTGATCGAGTACATTAAACTGTTTAACATTGACTTGTAGCTAGCCCTGAGGCTTGCTCCATTTCCCTAGGTTTATTTTGTTCCATTTAGTTGCATTTAGTTTGCTTGAGGACAAGCAAAGGTTTGGTTTGGGGAAGTTTGATGCGTGTATTTTATATAGACTTTTTAGTCCATTTATGCATGCATTTCTATGTCGTTTAGGTGATATTTTATCACCATATGCCCCTATTTGGCTACTTTGTACTTTCATTACCAATTTGTAGGTACAAGCTGTGTAGTAGCAGAAACCGAGCCAAAGCAGTCCACTTTGCATGCATTTAGGAGAATGGAAGGATCGGGACAGCAGCTCTTGCCTTGGGAAGCGTGAAACCATTCAACATCAAGCCAAAGTCATGACTCTTACTATGTATTATGCCAGAAGACCTCGATCGAGTGTGCATTTGGTCGATCGAGGTGAGTTGGAGCAAGAAGATCTCGATCGAGCTACATCTTTTGCTCGATCGAGTAGAAGCCGTTTACCAGTTGGTCGATCGAGCAGATCAAGTGCTCGATCGACCGATTTCCATGAATAGAAGACCTCGATTGAGTGTGCATTTGGTCGATCGAGTGGTTATTTCACTCGATCGAGTAGATCCTATCACGGGCTTTAAGTCCATAAGCTTCATTAGGTTTAGAGTCGTGTTATACACTATATATGACTCTTATCTACGTCATTAGGAGGCAGCACTTATTATTTAGTTTTAATCATTCAGTATTTAGCAGACATTAATCTTTCATTAATTCGGAACTTTTAATCTTTAGTATACATTCGGGTTATTCGACGTGGATTGTTCTTTACGCCGGACTTGCTTAGATTGTAAACTACTTTCTCTCTTTTATTCTTACTTTCGTTTTAATCCTTATTACATTTTACTCGTCTTAATTAGTGTGTGTTATTGTTTATGCTTATTAATTACGATTTTATCATATCTATCATCATATGTTCAATCGTCTTTGTTAGCATCGTTAATAACATGAGTAGCTAATTCTCTTGTATGTTGGGATGAGGGAAACTGTAGTAGAGGCATGTTAGGATAGATTATTTTAGTTCGTCTTGAATATGAGAATCAGTTTAAGCAATTTAATTGAGGTCTAGTTGAATGAGTGCAAGCAGGAGACTAGGCTAGGTAGTTAACCCTGACCTGGATCGAGACATTGGAAGGGAAGACTTGCTTAGAATTGATAGGTGACTCCTAAGAGGACGAGAGTTAATTAGGAAAATCCCTAGGGTGGTTTGAGACCGAGAGGACAAAACCATTGCCCTTCTCATTGATAGATTGACTGACTTAGTTGACCCATAGATGCCGATACTGCAGTAGACCGAATCCTAGCATATTTCTCTTTATCTGATTTATTTCATATTTATTTCTTCCTTTATTTTCTCTTCCTTTAATCTTATTTAGTGAGTAAAACCATTTCAAAACCCCCCAGTTTGTTACTTGCAGATTTAGATTTCAGTTAATTAGTTTCCTCCCTGTGGAGATCGACCCTACTTCCGCTATCTTCTTAGTTAGTAGACTTAGGTTTTATTTTTGGTGTATAACGACCATATCACTAACCACTGCCTCTTTCCATGAAATAACATTGTCCATCATTTGATCCCTTGCAAATTTGCACCAATTGAAATTAGGAACATCGGAGAGATCACCCAAGCAACTTAATATGCGAGTGCTAGGAGCATCACCAATTACACCCATCAACAGAGTTGAAACGATATACAAAAGAAAGTTTCTCTTGAAATCGTCTCCACCATCCCGCTGCTCCATCATCTTCTCTAGTACAAGGTTTTTGGTAATATTTGAGGTGCTAAACTGCCCTTTAAATCTCTTGACAGCCTCTAAATAAGCCTTCTCTTTGGAGTACCTCCCAACTTGAACGATTTCTAATGGACCCATCGGAATTCCAGTTGCCAAGTAGACATCCTCATCTGTTATATCCAATTTCCCATTCATCAACGAACAATCAAAAGGATTGAATGACTCTACAATCCATCGTGCTAAATGGCCATTGATTTCTTCTGTTTGAAGCTTGAGCAAACCCCCAAAACCCATGCTCTGAATGGCTTCAATTTTCTTCTCAGATGGGTTCAACTTGATCAGATTAGTTATCATTGAAGGACTCATCCTCGTAAGTAGAGTCTTATAGTCCTTATTACGTTTCCTTCTTTTCGTAGCTTTGTTCACACTTGAGGTTCCTTCACCTTCGTCATTAGGCTTCCTTTTTTTGTTAGGTTGCTTCTTACTTGCACTTGCCTCTTCGCCTTTATCATTAGGCTTCTTACGAGGACTCCTTCGACATTGCACAACTTCTTCTGCTGTAGGAGTTTCCTTTTCCATATTACCTGTAAAATTTAAGAACAGCTATTAGCTTCATTATTAATAACATAATGTTTCAAATTGATGAAAATGTATAACCTAGATGGTCTAATCATTCACAAATTGTATGCAGGTATGAGAGTGTTTAATGCACATATATTGTTGTTTCATGCATATATACGGTCGTTTAATGCACATATGTTGGTTTTTGATGCATGTAAGAGGCTAGATGCCTATTGCCATCATTTACTATTATTTTTGAGCCAAACTATATCGAACAGGATTAACACTAGGGGAGTGGTATCGTAAAATTAGAACGGGAAACGGTAGTTTAATGCACATATATTGCTTTTTTTGTTAGGTTGCTTCTTACTTGGACTTGCATCTTCGCCTTTATCATTAGGCTTCTTACGAGGACTCCTTCGACATTGCACAACTTTTTCGGCTGTAGGAGTTTCCTTTTCCATATTATCTGGTAAAATTTAAGAACAGTTATTAGCTTCATAATTAATAACATAATGTTACAAATTGATGAAAATGTATAACCTAGATGGTCTAATCATTCACAAATTGTATGCAGGTATGAGAATGTTTAATGCACATATATTGCTTTTTCATGCATGTACACGGTAGTTTAATGCACATATGTTGGTTTTTGATGCATGTAAGAGGCTAGACCGCTTCGCGGAAAGGGTTTAGGACAGGAAAGGGTTTAGGGTTGGATTAGGCAGGACCGCTTTGCGGACCCGCCTAATCAAACCCTAAACCCTTTCCCTTATCCTTATTCGAACGGCCGCAAGACCTAAAGACACCCTAGAGGGGGAAGAGTGAACCCTTTTCTGAGGGGACGGGATTAAAACTAGGGGAATGATAACCTTTAAGTAGGACGGGAAAGGTTTTAGGGTTGGATTAGGCAGGACCGCTTTGCGGACCCGCCTAATCCAACCTTAAACCCTTTCCCTTATCCTTATTCGAACGGCCGCGAGACCTAAAGACACCCTAGAGGGGGAAGAGTGAACCCTTTTCCGAGGGGACGGGATTAAAACTAGGGGAATGATAACCTTTAAGTAGGATGGGAAAGGGTTTAGGGTTGGATTAGACAGGACCGCTTCGCGGACCCGCCTAATATAACCCTAAACCCTTTCCCTTATCGTTATTCGAACGGCCGCGAGACCTAAAGACACCCTAGAGGGGGAAGAGTAAACCCTTTTCCGAGGGGACGGGATTTAAACTAAAGGAATGATAACCTTTAAGTAGGACGGGAAAGGGTTTAGGGTTGGATTAGGCAGGACTGCTTCGCGGACCCGCATAATCCAACCCTAAACCCTTTCCCTTATCCTTATTCGAACGGCCGCGAGACCTAAAGACACCCTAGAGGGGGAAGAGTGAACCCTTTTCCGAGGGGACGGGATTAAAACTAGGGGAATGATAACCTTTAAGTAGGACGTGAAAGGGTTTAGGGTTGGATTAGGCAGGACCGCTTCGCGGACCCGCCTAATCCAACCATAAACCCTTTCCCTTATCCTTATTCGAACGGCCGCGAGACCTAAACACACCCTAGAGGGGGAAGAGTGAACGCTTTCCGAGGAGACGAGATTAAAACTAGGGGAATGATAACCTTTAAGTAGGACGGGAAAGGGTTTAGGGTTGGATTAGACAGGACCGCTTCGCGGACCCGCCTAATCCAACCCTAAACCCTTTCCCTTATCCTTATTCGGACGGCCGTGAGACCTAAAGACACCCTAGAGGGGGAAGAGTGAACCCTTTTCCGAGGGGACGGGATTAAAACTAGGGGAATGATAACCTTTAAGTAGGACGAGAAAGGGTTTAGGGTTGGATTAGGCAGGACCGCTTCACGGACCCGCCTAATCCAACCTTAAACCCTTTCCCTTATCTTTATTCGAACGGCCGCGAGACCTAAAGACACCCTAGAGGGGAAAGAGTGAACCCTTTTCCGAGGGGACGAGATTAAAACTAGGGGATGATAACCTTTAAGTAGGACGGGAAAGGGTTTAGGGTTGGATTAGGCAGGACCGCTTCGCGGACCCGCCTAATCCAATCCTAAATCCTTTCCCTTATCCTTATTCGAACGGCCGCGAGACCTAAAGACACCCTAGAGGGGGAAGAGTGAACCCTTTTCCGAGGGGACGGGATTAAAACTAGGGGAATGATAAACTTTAAGTAGGAAGGGAAAGGGTTTAGGGTTGGATTAGGCAGGACCGCTTCACGGACCCGCCTAATCCAACCCTAAACCCTTTCCCTTATCCTTATTCGAACGACCGCGAGACCTAAAGACACCTGACAACGTCAAATATTGTCGTGTCTAGTAGTAATTTTTAGAGTCTTTTGTTTTACTTTTTACGGGTCATTAGCTTTGTTTTATGTTAATTTTAGTTTTTGTAATAATGCTAGTATTTAGTATTTTAAGTCAATTTTGAGAGTCAAAAACCCAAAAGTCAATGAAAGTCAAACCCGAAACCTGAGACCCAAAAACCCGGAAATAGGAGTGGGCTAGCAATGAATCACCAAGGCATGAAGACCAAGCCCAATGGGTCAATGGAAGTCAAGGCGGGGCCAAAAGACTATGGGTCAACGAAAGTCAAGAAGGAAGCAAAGGCAAAAAAAGGGCAGTGCTCGACGCAGCCTGCGTCAGCATGACGCAGCCTGCGTCGTAGGACGCAGGCTGCGTCCTTTCTCAGCACGGGATTTCTTAATTTTCTCGTCTTGTCTTTTGGAAGCCCACTTTTCAAGGCCCCTAGGTTTGCGGACCATGGGTATATAAGAAGAAAACTGAAGAGAGAGAGGGAAGCCAAGCATACAACATTGAAACATCATATTTTCCTTAAAATTGCTCTACTTTGTTCTTCAACTTTGGCTCTTGTAATTTGGTTTTATTTAGAAATTGGTTGTAATATGAAGACTATGGGTAGCTAATCTTTTCATTACTTGGTGTAATTTGAACAAGTTCACACCTTTAGCAATTGTATGACTCTATAATCCTCTTCCTCTTTATTTAATGCAATTTGTTTATGTTAATCTTTTATGTTGAGTGAATGAATGTTTGGTTTGACTAGCTTGACATTTTGTTTACTTGATAAATGTTTGTTCTTGGTAGGAATTGTCACCCTATGCTTGAATGTATGAAGTAGACTTGAAAGGTTTCATCTTTGGTTTAAAAGTTTGAGTCTTTTGAGAAATAAATTGTATGTTGTGTGATTTTTACTTGGTTTAATGTTGAATTGCATAATTCTAGCTTAATCCTTTGGTTGAATGCTTAAAGCTTACTCCTTTCTTTATGCTTATGTTTTAATAAGTGTGGATTTAGTTGTAAAGGGTCAAGTTTGGGTGGTTTAATTCATGTTGACTATTTCTTAGGAGGTAGTATTAGATAAATAAGAGGAGAGGTAGAAAGGAGTCATCTTTGCTAATTGTTGTGCTACTTGGGATAATTACACTAAGTATTTTCTCACATACTTGATTACTTGCATTGAAGGTGTTTGTGCTAGTGCCTAAACTAGAATCTCATGTTTCATGTTAACTCATCCATTTACCCAATTTCCCCCATTTATGTTTTCCTACATGTTTTCCATTGTGAATATCATAGTTTGTAATTACTTTAAGTCTTTGTTTGGATTAGTATCTTAATTAGTAATTAGTGTCTTAATTTGTGATTAGAGTCATTAGTTTTGTCAATTGATATTTTGCAAGAGTCTAGATTAGATTATTTTAGCTAATACCGCTTTCCTTTGGGTTCGACCTTTTTCTTACCCTGACTACCCTTTTATTTAGGTTGGTTTGAGTCTAGATTTGGTTTTATAAATTGTTATTTGATTTAGCAAATTTGCGGAATTACCGACACCGTATTTTAGCATATCAACACCCTAGAGGGGGAAGAGTGAACCCTTTTCCGAGGGGACGGGATTAAAACTAGGGGAATGATAACCTTTAAGTAGGACGGGAAAGGGTTTAGGGTTGGATTAGGCAGGACCGCTTCGCGGACCCGCATAATCCAACCCTAAACCCTTTCCCTTATCCTTATTCGAACAACCGCGAGACCTAAAGACACCCTAGAGGGGGAAGAGTGAACCCTTTTCCGAGGGGACGGGATTAAAACTAGGGGAATGATAACCTTTAAGTAGGACGGGGAAAAGGTTTAGGGTTGGATTGACAGGACCCGCTTCGACGGACCCGCCTTAATCCACCCCTAAACCCTTTCCTTTATCGTTATTCGAACGGCCGCAAGACCTAAAGACACCCTAGAGGGGGAAGAGTAAACCCTTTTCCGAGGGGACGGGATTTAAACTAAAGGAATGATAACCTTTAAGTAGGACGGGAAAGGGTTTAGGGTTGGATTAGGCAGGACCGCTTCGCGGACCCGCCTAATCCAACCCTAAACCCTTTCCCTTATCCTTATTCGAACGGCCGCGAGACCTAAAGACACCCTAGAGGGGGAAGAGTGAACCCTTTTCCGAGGGTCGGGATTAAAACTAGGGGAATGATAACCTTTAAGTAGGACGTGAAAGGGTTTAGGGTTGGATTAGGCTGGACTGCTTCGCGGACCCGCCTAATCCAACCATAAACCCTTTCCCTTATCCTTATTCGAACGGCCGGGAGACCTATAGACACCCTAGAGGGGGAAGAGTGAACCCTTTCCGAGGAGAGGAGTTTAAAACTAGGGGAATGATAACCTTTAAGTAGGACGGGAAAGGGTTTAGGGTTGGATTAGGCAGGACCGCTTCGCGGACCCGCCTAATCCAACCTTAAACCCTTTCCCTTATCCTTATTCGAATGGCCGCGAGACCTAAAGACACCCTAGAGGGGGAAGAGTGAACCCTTTTCCGAAGGGACGGGATTAAAACTAGGGGAATGATAACCTTTAAGTAAGACGGAAAAGGGTTTAGGGTTGGATTAGGCAGGACCGCTTCGCAGACCCGCCTAATCCAACCCTAAACCCTTTCCCTTATCCTTATTCGAACGGCCGCGAGACCTAAAGACACCCTAGAGGGGGAAGAGTGAACCCTTTTACGAGGGGACGGGATTAAAACTAGGGGAATGGTAACCTATAAGTAGGACGGGAAAGGGTTTAGGGTTGGATTAGGCAGGACCGCTTCGCGGACCCACCTAATCCAACCCTAAACCCTTTCCCTTATCCTTATTCGAACGGCCGCAAGACCTAAAGACACCCTAGAGGGGGAAGAGTGAACCCTTTTCCGAGGGGACGGGATTAAAACTAGGGGAATGATAACCTTTAAGTAGGACGGGAAAGGGTTTAGGGTTGGATTAGGCGGGTCCGCGGAAACGGTCCTGCCTAATCCAACCCTAAACCCTTTCCCTTATCCTTATTCGAACGGCCACAAGACCTAAAGACACCCTAGAGGGGGAAGAGTGAACCCTTTTCCGAGTGGACGTGATTAAAACTAGGGGAATGATAACCTTTAAGTAGGATGGGAAAGGGTTTAGGGTTGGATTAGGCAGGGCCGCTTCGCGGACCCGCCTAATCCAACCCTAAACCCTTTCCCTTATCCTTATTTGAACGGCCGCGAGACCTAAAGACACCCTAGAGGGGGAAGAGTGAACCCTTTTCCGAGGGGACGGGATTAAAACTAAGGGAATAATAACCTTTAAGTAGGACGGGAAAGGGTTTAGGGTTGGATTAGGAAGGACCGCTTCGCGGACCCGCCTAATCCAACCCTAAACCCTTTCCCTTATCCTTATTCGAACGGCCACGAGACCTAAAGACACCCTAGAGGGGGAAGAGTGAACCCTTTTCCGAGGGGACGTGATTAAAACTAGGGGAATGATAACCTTTAAGTAGGACGGAAAAGGGTTTAGGGTTGGATTAGGCAGGACTGCTTCGCGGACCCGCCTAATCCAACCCTAAACCCTTTCCCTTATCCTTATTCAAACGGCCGCAAGACCTAAAGACACCCTAGAGGGGGAAGAGTGAACCCTTTTCCGAGGGGACGGGATTAAAACTAGGGAATGATAACCTTTAAGTAGGACGGGAAAGGATTTAGGGTTGGATTAGGCAGGACCGCTTCGCGGACCCGCCTAATCCAACCCTAAACCCTTTCCCTTATCCTTATTCGAACGGCCACGAGACTTAAAGACACCCTAGAGGGGGATGAATGAACCCTTTTCCGAGGGGACGGGATTAAAACTAGGGGAATGATAACCTTTAAGCAGGACGGGAACGGGTTTAGGGTTGGATTAGGCAGGACCACTTCGCGGACCCGCCTAATACAACCCTAAACCCTTTCCCTTATCCTTATTCAAACAGTCGCAAGACCTAAAGACTCCCTACAGGGGGAAGAGTGAACCTTTTTCCGAGGGGACGGGATTAAAACTAGGGGAATGATAACCTTTAAGTAGGACGGGAAAGGGTTTAGGGTTGGATTAGGCGGGTCCGCGGAAACGGTCCTGCCTAATCCAACTCTAAACCCTTTCCCTTATCCTTATTCGAACGGCCACAAGACCTAAAGACACCCTAGAGGGGGAAGAGTGAACCCTTTTCCGAGTGGACGTGATTAAAAATAGGGGAATGATAACCTTTAAGTAGGATGGGAAAGGGTTTAGGGTTGGATTAGGCAGGGCCGCTTCGCGGACCCGCGTAATCCAACCCTAAACCCTTTCCCTTATCCTTATTTGAACGGCCGCGAGACCTAAAGACACCCTAGAGGGGGAAGAGTGAACCCTTTTCCGAGGGGACGGGATTAAAACTAAGGGAATAATAACCTTTAAGTAGGACGGGAAAGGGTTTAGGGTTGGATTAGGAAGGACCGCTTCGCGGACCCGCCTAATCCAACCCTAAACCCTTTCCCTTATCCTTATTCGAACGGCCACGAGACCTAAAGACACCCTAGAGGGGGAAGAGTGAACCCTTTTCCGAGGGGACGTGATTAAAACTAGGGGAATGATAACCTTAAAGTAGGACGGGAAAGGGTTTAGGGTTGGATTAGGCAGGACCGCTTCGCGGACCCGCGTAATCCAACCCTAAACCCTTTCCCTTATCCTTATTCAAACGGCCGCAAGACCTAAAGACACCCTAGAGGGGGAAGAGTGAACCCTTTTCCGAGGGGACGGGATTAAAACAAGGGAATGATAACCTTTAAGTAGGACGGGAAAGGATTTAGGGTTGGATTAGGCAGGACCGCTTCGCGGAACCGCCTAATCCAACACTAAACCCTTTCACTTATCCTTATTCGAACGGCCGCAAGACCTAAAGACACCCTAGAGGTGGAAGAGTGATCCCTTTTCCGAGGGGACGGGATTAAAACTAGGGGAATGATAACTTTTAAGTAGGACGGGAAAGGGTTTAGGGTTAGATTAGGCAGGACCGCTTCGCAAACCCGCCTAATCCAACCCTAAACCTTTCCCTTATCCTTATTTGAACGGCCGCGAGACCTAAAGACACCCTAGAGGGGGAAGAGTGAACCCTTTTCCGAGGGGACGGGATTAAAACTAAGGGAATGATAACCTTTAAGTAAGACGGGAAAGGGTTTAGGGTTGGATTAGGCAGGACCGCTTTGCGGACCCGCCTAATCCAACCCTAAACCCTTTCCCGTATCCTTATTCGAACGGCCACGAGACCTAAAGACACCCTAGAGGGGGATGAGTGAACCCTTTTCCGAGGGGACGGGATTAAAACTAGGGGAATGATAACCTTTAAGTAGGACGGGAAAGGGTTTAGGGTTGGATTAGGCAGGACCGCTTCGCGGACCCGCCTAATACAACCCTAAACCCTTTCCCTTATCCTTATTCGAACAGCCGCAAGACCTAAAGACACCCTAGAGGGGGAAGAGTGAACCCTTTTCCGAGGGGACGGGATTAAAACTAGGGGAATGTTAACCTTTAAGTAGGACGGGAAAGGGTTTAGGGTTGGATTAGGCAGGACCGCTTCGCGGACCCGCCTTATCCAACTCTAAACCCTTTCACTTATCCTTATTCGAACGGCCGCAAGACCTAAAGACACCCTAGAGGGGGAAGAGTGAACCCTTTTCCGAGGGGACGGGATTAAAACTAGGGGAATGATAACCTTTAAGTAGGACGGGAAATGGCTTAGGGTTGGATTAGGCAGGACCGCTTCGTGGACCCGCCTAAGCCAACCCTAAACCCTTTCCCTTATCCTTATTTGAACGGCCGCGAGACCTAAAGACACCCTAGAGGGGGAAGAGTGAACCCTTTTCCGAGGGGACGGGATTAAAACTAGGGGAATGATAACCTTTAAGTAGGGCTGGATTACACTTGCAGCCGCAATGTTACGTAGCATACTTGTACGCGATATCGTGGTGGTACATATTTTATGCATGTACAAGATTGGTTAATGTACATATAAAGTAATTCCATGCTTATGCAAAAGATAAGATCAGTTGATACAGCTTACTTGAATTAGATGCCTTGCCTATTAATTCTTCATCATCTTTTGGTTCGGTTGTATAAAAAGAATGCATTGAGACAAGTTTTTTAGCTGGTGGTTTTTTCTTTTGTGCGACATTTTTTCGTCCCATATCTATATGTCAATGATTTGAGAGATATTTTATGAATGTAAAAACACATATGGCTATACAAATATCATGTAGAAAGTAGGACAGAAATTGAGGCAAAATGATTCTAACATTACTTCAAAGTACAAACCATTACATAAGTCTTAATTATACAAATTACAAACCATTATAATTATACATAATACAAAAGGTTGGCAAAAAGACAACTTTAAAACTGCATCAGACTAAAGCTCCAAGCCAAATACATTACATTTGCAAAATATAAACTTGGGCTATCTAGAGTTTACATAACCTAATCTAAGTTAAACTTCTACGAACTAGTAATTGTCTTGCAACTAGATATGCTGTATGGAATGTCAAGAGTGGCATATCGCGGAGCGCATCATTAATTTCTCGAACATTGACATCAGTAACCTCCCTAATATGTGCTCTCTGCAATGGATTTCGGTATTGGTAAATATGCAATAGAAACCTAGCTGCCATATTCTGTGTCAGGTAAGATTTACACCTTTGGGAAATTATTCTAGAACCCCTACGAACTATCCTAACGCCATTAACATCATTAATTCGCAAGTTGGCTCTGTATGCCGCATCAACAAGAGGTGCGTCAACATAAAAAAGGAACAGTTGAGACCATTTTTTACAGACAGCGGCCATGTTTGCCTTGTCAAAATGACTATCAACTTTACTGAAAATTATTTCCATGATATCTTGATCATCAAGAACACCACTTTGTGCTTGACTACGCCTACAATCGAACTGAACTTCATGACCTTCAAATGTCCAACTAACACTTGCTTTTTTTGCGGTTACATAATTATGAATGAACTGTTGTCTATCTTCATCCTCAAGATTGATTACCCACCCCAAGCAATGATTGTCCATATTAGACCTAGGTTGAAAGGGGCAAAGTTAGAAAACGATATACGTAGTTAGATAGGCTCCTAAAAAGCTACATCTTATCAAGAGAGTCATTGATTCTGTAAGTAGGAGTACCATATTGAGGATGCAAAAAGAAGTAAAGCAACAAAATAAACAAATGGATGTAGAAACAAAGAATTAAGTCGAACGTAGAGGAATCAATTGTATTGAAAATGAATCAACAATAATAGTCGTATAACACAAAATTAGGGTTAGGATTGCAAACAAAATAATCAGAAATTGATAAAATACTAAATTGAATATAGGAAAACATAATTAAACATACATGCAACAGTTGAAAACAACAAAAAACAAAAGCAACAAAAAACAAAAGAAATCAGAATGAATCATCAATAATAGTCCTATAACACAAAATTAGGGTTCGGATTGTAAACAAAATAATCAGAAATCAGATGATAATATACTAAATTGAATATAGGAAAACTTGATTAAACATACATGCAACAGTTGAAAACAACAAAAACAAAAGAAATCAGATGTAATAACGCATTTCTAAAGCAGAAATTGAACTAATTTGAAGCACAACAAAAGTAAAAATTGAGTAATAGCAAAGAAATAGTAGAAAATAAGGAATTACCTAAACTTAAACGAGAAAACTATTGAAATTGACGGAGTAATATGCTCAAAATTACAGCAATGGCGGTTGATCGTTGCAGGTAAAAGACATGATGAACTTGAGAAGATTAGAAGAAGAAGATGATCGAAGAGAGGAAGTCTTGAAATTGGCGGAGTGAAGAAGAACGAACGAAGAAGAGAAGAAGCTTAAATAACAACAATGGCGGATGAAGATACGAAGAAGAAGTTGTTTGAAGAGAAACCGAGAGTGACAGTGAGAATGAGAGTGAGGAGAGAGAGAGAGGGGAAGTTTATAATTGGAAAATTGATTGTGACGGTTTGAAGGGGGAAGAGTGAAGAGTGAATAAATGTTAGTTTAACTGACTAATCTTGAGCGTCTAATATTATTAGATCTAAGGGCTGTGAGTGGTTCTCACAATTCTCATTATCATGGAGGTTCTCATGGATATATATATATATATATATATATATATATATATATATATATATATATATATATATATATATATATAGAAATTGCATCCGGTGAGTCCACATATCTTAGGAGAGTACGTCCCGTGAATAAGGACCATTAGATCTTATAAGCAATCAAGGGCTGAGATTTAAGTATAGATCAAGTATATAAACCTAGAGCTCAATCTAACCTCCCATAATTCATGACCACTTTCTCTCTCTTCTTTCCCCTCTCTCCCCTTAAAAGAATTATGCTCTCCATCTACTTATATTTCTCCTGTAACACAATCTTCCAAATTCTTTAAATCTAATATCCAGCAATTCATGTTCAATCTTATCAATTTTATCGATTCAAGCAAAACACGATTTTCTTCATTCAATCAATTAAATTAAAATCATGAATCTAGCAATTCAGGATTGAATATTTTCAATGATTTCAATTATTAACATAAACAAGCTTCGATTTCAAACCTTTAATTGAGATCGCATATTTTCGTCGCATATCTTCAATCGATTTCCAGGTTTGTTCAAAAAAATCTTATTCAATTACAGCAATTCGATTTCGTTATTAAATTTTGTATTTCTATTATTGAATTTCAACTTAGAATTTATCTGTACTGTTAATTTTCATGTGATGAAGAGCGATTTTATGAATTATTTCGTCTTATAACATCAATTTATATTATTTACGGTCTATTATACGTGTTCTTAGTGTTTGTAAAAAAAATTGGGTTGCTTGTGACATTCTTTTATTCATACCTCAGATTGTTTTCATGAAAATTGTGCAATTAACTCCGTGTATTAAATAAGCTTTCGTAAAATACTCGACACTTGTTACTGTAATAGCATTACTGTAACATTATTACTGTATGATAGTACTGAACTTGAAATACTGTTACAATATTGTATTTTTTATATTGTGTGGTTTTTTTCAATTAAATTTGGTCGAAGTATAACATTGTTATAAACTCACAAATAATGTTATTTAATAATGTTATTGTAAATACATCACTAATGATCGACCACTCAGGTTTTACTCTAACTTGCATAAATTAGGTATTTATTAGGTCAATTTGAAATAATCAAATGATATAGTTAATTATCAAGCAATTGTGGTTGATTTACGTCTTTTGGTTAATAATTACTGTTAGTGACCTAAATCAGGCGTAAATCTTGATCCACGTCTTTAGTTACCGAATAAAATTAAATTGAATTCACGATTCAATCTTAATCTATATCTTTAAGTACTGTTATAGTGTTACAGTAACAAAAGTACTTCATTACAGTAACAATATTACTCTATATTAGTCGTTGTCAATGTTTTTTAGTATACTTATTTCATTTGCTTTATATTTTTGTTTCGTTTTCCAGAGTCCACAATCGGCCATTGTTCAACCACAACCAACCGTCATTCAACCACAACATCCATGGGAAAGCGAAGAATGTTTTAGAAGAGCCAAGATTGATTGAAGATAATGTTTTAATGTAGCGGCAATGTGTTGAACAAAAAATATACTGCTTGCAATCGTTTAGGGAAAATAAACAAACATTGCCTTATCACACTCTTGATGTTGGTTAAAGTTCTTATTGCACGTAAAAATTTTTGAATTTTGTGGCATGTTATTTGAGATTGCATTTCACGTTGATGCCAATTGTAATATTGATATTGGTTTATTGTAATTGTGTAACAGTGTTGTTGTAATGGTGTTACTGTAACATTATTTAAATGTTATCACGATTTTTAGATATATGCCACATGAAAAAGAGTTTAGCTTTAAATGAAAAAAGAGTGTTATTTTATCGTTGTAGAGCCTAAGCTTGTACAATAATGATAATTTACCGTTTTTCATTTCATTTAAACGTTTGAGTAACTAGTTAAAGGTTATTAACTCAAATGAGAAAGCGATGTGCAGATCTTGCACGAAGTTATGAGTTTGAAACCCATGTAGCCTAATGTGGCTTATTGTATAGTCTGAACCACTTCGTTGCTTTTGTTTATTAGAAACTTTTACGCGTTCCTGCTAATTTTATTGTAGTTCTTGATGTGAATTGTAATGGTGTATGGTGTCACCAGACAAACAAACATTATTTTATGTTTTTTTTGCTTCAGTTTTTTTTCAGTTATAAAGTAACATTGTTACTGTAACATTGTGTACTTATTAAAGTAACAACGATACGGTAACGATGTTACTATAACATCATTGAGATGTCAAAGTAGCCCAAAAACAATGTTAAAAGTTCAAATTTAAATTCATTACAACAACAAAATGAAAGTGTATAAAGATATATTCAGCTGCTTATTATATGCTAAAGGGTTTTGCAATAAGCAATTCTACTTCAATCTTCATGACTCAATTGTCAGTGTCTTAATCTTTTTTTATATATACCATCGTCCCTTTAGCAACCTTTTATTGTGTCGTTCATTGATTTCTCAAACCCTCTTCAATTTCCTGACATTCAAATCAAAACATTGAATCAATAATAGTTAAAACATATACGAAAGTCGATGCTACATCGTTGGTGATCAACATCATTTGTAAGTTTATAACAATGTTACGTACACCATCAAATTTAATCTGGTTAAATCACACACCATCAAATATACAATGTTGTACAACATTTCAATTTCAGTTCAATATTTTAGTTTCAGTTCACACGTTACTGTATTATTGTTACAGTAACAATATTACAGTAATAATATTACACTATATGTCGAGTATATTTAAGCGGTTAGCTTAATTAATCGCCGCCGCTGCATACCTCCAATTTTTCCTAAATACAAATCCAGTTATAAATTACACAATATCATAACCTTAACTTTTTGTCAAACATTATGAACACATACATAGATCCGAAATCGAACAATATAAACATGAGATCATAATACGATTTAAAAATCATATAATCGCAAATTATTACATAAATCAATCCTAAATTAACAAAACACAAATTAAAATTCGTGCTTAATTTCTTGTGTCATAACCCTAACTTTTTCCAGAATTACTATGAACATTACAATCGACATTAATTGCATGAACAATCAACAATAACAATATGAACACATACAATATCAGATTGAATATCAACATTTATTATATACAACAAAACAAATCTAAATCAAAGATAAAAATTGAAAAATAACGTTGATGTTTACCTATTTGTTTGTGTGTAAGCAAGGAGAAAGATGATAAGAATCATGTTTCATTTTTTTTTTCAATTGATTTTCACAGATATGCGATTGAATTTTTGGTATTTTTAGGGTTTTGAGATTTTGGAGCAATTAGTTTGTCAGGTACAAGAGAAAGAGAGAGGGTAAAATTTTAGAGAGAGAAAAGTTTATGTTTATTGTGAGAAGATGGACGACTGAATTTCTCTTTTATTATGTTGAGAATTTGTTTTTGGGCGACGTGGCTGAACGACAGCTCTTGGATCTTGTTGATCCAATGGTCCTAATTGATAGGACAGTACTCACCTAAGAAGCTAGTCTCACCGGATGCTCACTCTTAGCCATGGATGAAGAGGATGGAGGGACAAGATTAAAACAAGATGGAGGGTCAATATTAAAAGAAAAATGGATGGACAAGATTAGAATAAAATGAAGGAACAAGATTAAAACAAAATGAGTGGGTTTTATTGACTTTCACCTACATTACGAGTGTAACTCCAACCATTGTTTTTGTAACTTCAAGCTAAAATGTGATTTTGACTATATAAATTTGAATTTATGTAACTTTAAAACAAGCTTATGTGATTTTATACTTTTTGGGAGTATAACTTTAGTCATTAAGAGTGTAATTTCAACCTTTTTTTATTGTAACTTTAAACAAAAATGTGATTTCGACTATAAAAATTTTAATTTGTGTAACTTTAAGACAAGTTTATGTGATTTTTACATTTTTATGAGGATAACTTCAGTCATTAAAAGTGTAACTTCAACCATTATTTTTGTAACTTCAAGCTAAAATGTGATTTTGACTATATAAATTTGAATTTATGTAACTTTAAAGAAGTTTATGTGATTTTAGACTTTTTATGAGTATAACTTCAGTCATTACGAGTGTAATTTCAATCTTTTTTAGTGTAACTTTAAACCAAAATGTGATTTCGACTATATAAATTTGAATTTATGTAAGTTTATGTGATTTTTGCCTTTTTATGAGAGTAACTTTAGTCATTAAGAGTGTAACTTTAACCATTATTTTTATAACTTTAAATTAAAATGTGATTTCGACTATATAAATTTGAATTTATATAATTTTTAAACAAATTTATGTGATTTTAGTTTTTTTATGAGTGTAACTTTAATTCTTAATTGTGTAACTTTAATTTAAAATATGATTTAATTTTAACATTTTAATAAGTGTAACTTTAACCTTTATTAGTGAAACTTCATTTATTAACTGTGTAACTTTAGTCAATCATAGTGTAACTCATGTTTAGGTGACTTTAGTCTTTTCTAGTGTAACTTCAGTGCATACTAATGTAACTTTAGTCATTAATTAAGTAATTTCAGTCCTTAATAAGGTAACTTCAGTCCTTAATAAGGTTAACTTTAGTCCATAATTGTACAACTTTAGTCTATAATTGTGCAACTTTAGTCTATAATTGTGCAACTTTAGTACATACTAGTGTAACTTTCAGCCCATACTAGTGTAACTTCAGCCCATACTAGTGTAACTTTAGTTCATACTAGTGTAACTTCAGCCCATACTATTGTAACTTTAGTTCATACTAGTGTAACTTCAGCCCATACTATTGTAACTTTAGTTCATAATTTTGAATCTTTAGTCTATAATGATGTAACTTTAGATATAAAAACAACTATTACCCTCCTCCTCCGTCACCAACAACTATAATCGACCAACAACAACAAAAAAACCTAGATCTAAAAAATGAACAAACAAGATCTAATAATAAAAAAAAAGAAAAAAATAAAGAGATCTAAAAAAAATCCACCAAACCCAAAAAAAACGAGAACTAATAAACAAAATACGAGGCCTAAATTAAAAATTAGAAAAACATAAGGAACTTTGAAAATTAAAAACGAGATTTGAAATGGTAGTGGTTGTTTTTTTTGCCATTTTTTCAGATCTAAAACGAGATTCAAAAAATTAGAGTAAAAATGTGATGGTGCAAATCTGAAAAAAAAGAAAAGAAAAAGATGAGTTCCCCGTGCTCCCTACGCGCCTCCCACCACCACACACGACCTTCCACCACCCCCACGACCTTCCTCCGACAGACCGCCCATCCAGACACCGCACCCCCATCACGCCCCACGATGACAAAACCACCCCCACCGCACGCTACCACCATAGTGCCTCCATTACACCACCACAAATGAAAAAAAAAACAGATCCGAAAATTTGAAAAGGAGGTTTGTGGGTGGGAGAGAGGTGGTGGTGAGGACAAGACGAAAGAGGAGGACGGTAGGGGAAGAGGGGACAGAGGAGGCGGCATGGGCTATGATGTGGGTGAGGGGTCGTCGGTGCAGGGTGGGTGGGGGTTCGCCGGTGAGGGGGTGGTAAGTTGGGGGTCGTAGGGGCGGGGTTGGTGGCAGATGCTGGTGGATGTGGGCGGGTGAGTGACGGAAGTGGTGGAGGAGTAGGGGTGGTGGCCGGTGGAGGTAGGTGAGGGAGTATTTTTTTTGTTTTTATTTTTGAGAGAATTGATGAGAGATAAGGGAGGTAGAGAGAGAGTGGGATATGTGAAAATGAGAGAAATGGAGTGAGTGGAGGTTATTTATATTAGGGTTTGAAGGGATTGGATTGTGTGTGTCTCACAATCCTAGCCTTTTATTTTGTTTTATTCCTAGCCCTTCATCCTCCTAATCCAAGGGCTTGGATGAGGACTCAAGGACTCAAATATACTAAGGGGACTCATTTGAACCCACTTCTATATATATATATATATATATATATATATATATATATATATATATATATATATATATATATATATATATATATAGAGGCAAGTTATAATGAGTCCACCTCCATAATTGAGTCCTTAAGTCCTAATACTAACCATTAGATTAAATGAAATGGATGGTTGTGATTAAATTAGAGATTTTTGGAATTAAATAGTGAAATTAGATATTAATTACATGCAGTCTACTTTTTGTACTCCCAATACTGACAAATTCACAATAATTAGAATCCCATTGATTAGTGTTATACGTGAAAACAAAAAAAATGCTTCATCTTCTCCTTTTTTTTCCCCGACTCACTCATTCTTTTCCATTTGATGAAACCATTTTCTTGTTGCTTCAATTTTTTCCATTTAATCAACCTACTTCTCTCTCTAAAGTTAAACATCCTTATCTTTTTTTTTCTCTCAACTGAAGGCCGTCTTTCGTAGCCTTATATTTCATCACAAAGGAGCTGTTATGGCTGACATGCAGATTATACTGCTCAACAATGGTAATTTTTTGATTCTTAATTAAGATTTGTTATATTGTTTTTTTTACAATATAATCGTTTTATTGTTGACGAAACTGTGTGGGTAATTATTTTTATGGTTTCATTTTTTAAGTTTGTGTATGGGTTACCAGGTTTAAATTTTTGCATCATGAACGATTATTATTAACTGGATAAATTTGATGATGAATGAATGTAGGTATAGATGATGATAAATTTCTTTTTGTATAAGCAACTGGTTGAAGTTGTACGTGAATAAATTAGTTGCAGTAGTATGGATCATATAATGACGTCGGTTTAATTTCCTTGTTTGCTATAGACTAAAGTTTCATATAGAATAAAGTTTCATAATTTGTAGTTAGAGTTTCATAAATAGTAGTTAGAGTTACAGTTTCATAAATAGTAAGAGTTTCATAAATAGTACTTAGAGTTATATCCTTTATTGATTAAAGTTACGTGAAGATAAATTATAGTTACATAAGTCACTGTTGAAATGAAATGTCAGTCTAGTTCAAATTTCAGAAATTCAAAGTTTCATTATAAAATGTTAGAGTTACATGTATATGTCTAAAAGTTACCTTTAAAGTTTCATTTAGACTAAAGTTTCGTAATTTGTAGTTAGAGTTTAATAATTAGTAGTTAGAGTTACAGCCTTTATTGATTAAAGTTACGTGAAGATGAATTATAGTTACGTAAGTCCCTGTTGAAATGAAAAGTCAGACTAGTTCAAGTTACAAAAATAAAAAGTTTCATTATAAAATGTTAAAGTTACATGTACAGGTTTTAAGTTAAAAAAAAAACTTTAAAGTTTCATATAGACTAAAGTTTCATAATTTGTAGTTAGAGTTTCATAATCAGTAGTCAACACACAGTTCTATCCTTGTTTATCCTAAAGTTTCATAAATAGTAGTTAGGGTTTCATAATTTGTAGTTAGAGTTTCATAAACAGTAGTTAGAGTTACAGTTTAGACGACTCAACAGCAGTCAACAACACACTTCTATCCTTGATTATCTAAAGTTTCAGTTACAGGTGACGATAATACAGCATCAACTGAAGGCAAAGGCTGTCCTAATCCGAAACGCATAGGAAAATGAAGAGGAAGAAGAGGAACGCATGACAAACGTAACTGTCCTAATCCATTTGTGGAACGTCCTCCACAAAATGTTGACGATGAAGAGGAAGAAGAAGAGGAAGAGGAAGAGGAAGAGGAGGAAGAATAGGAAAATGAAGATGATGAGTTAGAGGATTAGATAAATGTTTTTATTTTATTTTTGGGGTGTTTTAGTTTAGTACAAGGAAGAATTAGAATTGTAATTCAGTATGTACTTGTTTAAGTTTAATTCAGGAAATACTTTTTAAAGTCCCATTTTTATTGATTAGTGTTTTGCATCATTGTGTTATAGTTACAGTCTTTGATTGCATCATTGTGTTATAGTTTAATTCTAAAGAAGACGCTTCTTTACTAAAGTTGCATAATATCGTGCTAAAGTTTCATACCAAATGAATTAAAGTTACACAGTTTCATATAAACTAAAGTTGCATAATATCGTGCTAAAGTTTCATACGAAATGAATTAAAGTTACACAGTTTCATAGTAACTAAAGTTGCATAATATCGTGCTAAAGTTTCATACCAAATGAATTAAAGTTACACAACTTACTGTTGAAGTTAGAATGCTATACTGGTTACATGTCTGGTAATATTATAACATTCCAAGATGATTGACTACAGTTCAAATATAAGGGCATGTAGTTTCACACTCTACGCGATAGAGTTCCATTAAGCAGTTTCATATTGAAGTTAGAAAGCTATACTTGTTAGAGTTTCATTAATCAGTTTCAAAGTTCCATAATATCGAACTAAAGTTACATAATTTCCTATTGAAGTTACTAGATTGAAATTTAAAGATTTCCAATTTACAACAGATTCACAACCTACTGTTAGAGTTTCGTTAATTAGTTAGATTTCAGATTTATAGTTACCTACATAGAGTTAAATGATAAAAATACTTAGATACCCATATTTTAAATTAAAATTTAATAAATATATAAAGAGTAAGCCATAATGTGAAGACAGTAAAAGTTGAAATACAAAGTCCATTGGACTCATCAAGTGATCTGATTGTTATTTTTTGGACGTAATCTTGTTCGCTTTCCTGACAGCATAAAGTTTTTTCCATAAATCAGCTTTTCCGTCCACAAATGTATTCACCTTCTCCAATAAATCTTTCTGGTTTTTGTTCATGTCCGCCAGTACAAGTGTTGCAGCAAGTTGGATTACCAGATAACGGTGGGTGATCTTCCTCATCAAGTCTTCACTATTGAACGGCGCACCCTCATATAGTAACATATGCATCATGGTTAATACGCCGGACTCCTCTATATTAGCTTTTGGACCCTACCAGGCTAATTTTATTTGACGTCTCTCAAACATAGGGACCTCTTCTGCCCTTCCCAGACCCCTGGACTCCAAGTAGTCGCTAAACACCTCGCCCTACATATACATTATTATAGGGTGGTAAATGAACAAAATTTGTGAAGTGAATTTGTAAATTTGATAATATAATGCAGTGGAAAGTAAAGAAATTAAAACTTACAATTATAATAGCCACGTCAACGATGTCCGACTGTTTGGAAGCCGGGTAATATTGATTATCGAGGAGTTCAATAGTCTTTGATTTGAAATTGATACATACACACGCATAATGCTCGTCGACATTAACTGGTATGAAAAATAGTTCTGCATTCGTGTTAAACGAACGACCACATCCCTTGATAAACATGTCCCATAAATTATAGTTAGAGTTTCATAAATTGTAGTTAGAGTTTCATAAAAACTAGTTAGAGTTACAGAATAATAAATAGAGTTACAGAATATCTAGACTAAAGTTTCATAAATTGTAGTTAGAGTTTCATAAAAACTAGTTAGAGTTTCATAAATTGTAGTTAGAGTTTCAAAAAAACTAGTTAGAGTTTCATAAATTGTAGTTAGAGTTTCATAAATTATAGTTAGAGTTTCATAAAAACTAGTTAGAGTTACAGAATAATAAATAGAGTTACAGAATATCTAGACTAAAGTTTCATAAATTGTAGTTAGAGTTTCATAAAAACTAGTTAGAGTTTCATAAAAACATTCAACAACAGTTTCATAAATAATAATTAGAGTTACAGACTATATAGACTAAAGTTTCATAAATTGTAGTTAGAGTTTCATAAAAACTAGTTAGAGTTACAGTATACAAGACACAACAACAGTCAACAACACACTTCTTTCCTTGATGAACTAAAGTTTCATAAATAGTAGTTAGAGTTACAAAAAAAACCTTTAAAGTTTCATGTAGCACACGACACAACTTCAAATTCATAAAAACATTCAAAATTATAATGTGGACTACAGAATTCAGTTACAATACACAAATCTAGAGTTACACTAAACAGGTTTAAATTTACAAATAACAAACTTTAAAGTTTCATGTACAATTACAAATATATCGGGCAATTAAATTACAAGTAATGCAATTGGGAGAAACACAAAAAAAGGGAGAAACGCATTATACAGTAAATTTGATAAACTTCTGAGAAAATGGCGATACAGCTTCAACTTATTAAAATTCAAAAATGGCGAAATAAATTAAACGAACAATGATAAAACCACACGAAACAAATTCAAACTTGGTTAATAAAAAGAAAAATAATGCAAAACTACAATATGGATAAATAGGGATGAATGTACCGGAGATTAAGGATGAAGATAGCAAGTTGAACTCTCTATAATGGATAAATATGGATGAATTATGGATGAAAATGGAGTAAGGATGATAAATATGGATGGATTATGGATGAAAATGGAGTAAGGATGAAGATGGAGTAAGGAAGACAAACAGTTTGAAGAGAAAATCAGAAAAATGAGAAGAGAAGGAGAGATATGGTAAAGTGGGAAAATGTGTTTTCAGAGAGGGAATGTCAAACGTGGGAACATGTGTATTTGCATGATTAATGATTGTGCATGGGTAACAGTAGAGTATAATATTTTGGGATTAAATCTCAGCCATCCATACTCAAAGATCCAAGGGTGTATAATAGGACTCAAGGACTCAATTATACTAAGGGGACTCATTTGAACCCACCTAAATATATATATATATATATATATATATATATATAGAAACTTTAGTACATACTAGTGAAACTTTAGTACATACTAGTGTAACTTTAGTATATACTAGTGTAACTTCAGCCCATACTAGTGTAACTTTAGTTCATAATTTTGAATCTTTAGTCTATAATGATGTAACTTTAGATATAGAAACAACCATTACCCCTCCTCCGTCACCAACAACTATCTAATAAAACAAAGAAAAATATAAAGAGATCTAAAAAAAATCCACCAAACCCAAAAAAAAACGAAAAATTAATAAACGAAATACGATCTTGAAATAAAACAAGCATACTAATGATGTAACTTTAGTACATAATGATGTAACTTTAGTAAATAATAATGTAACTTTAGATATGGAAAAAAAATATATATAATAAAATAAGATCTTGAAATAAAACAAACATACTAATGATGTAACTTTAGTACATAATGATGTAACTTTAGTAAATAATAATGTAACTTTAGTACATAATAATGTAACTTTAGTACATAATAATGTAACTTTAGATCTGAAAAAAATATATATAAAAAAATAAGATCTTAAAAAACGAATTTAACATAAAACATAAAAAAACATAAGAAATATTTTTAAAAAAAATAAGATCTACAGAAATAGTGAATCTCGAAAATAAAAACAAAGTATATCTAAAAAACAAAATATAAAATTTAAAAATGAGATCTAAAATAAAAATAAAACACATAAAAAATCTAAAAATTGCAAAACGAGATCTGAAATGGTGGTAGATGATTCTGTTTTACCCATTTTTTTCAGATCTAAAATGGTTGTGATTTTTTTGTCCTCCACCAACAACCAACAAAATTTAAGAAAAAAAAAACAAGATCTTAAAAACAATATAAAAAAAACATACACTAAGAAGAAAAATTTTAAAAAATAAATACGAGAACTTATTAGGCATTGCAAATCTGAAAAGAAAAAAAAATAAAAATAAAGAGGAAGCGGCAGGGGCGGCAGGAGAAGAGGGAGAGGAGGAGAAGGAGAAGGAGGAGGAGGCGGAAAGAGGAGAGCAGGGAGGAGGAAGGCAGAGAGGAGAGGGGTGGAGACAGGGGAGCGGAGGCAGGGCAGGGGGCGGCGGACGGCGGTGTAGGTGGAGGAGTCGAGGTCGTCGGTGGAGGAGGTGGCGGTGTGGACCGGTGGGGGTGGGGACCGGTGGGGGTGGGTTAGGGTTTTTTTTTTCTTTGGTTTTTTTTAAGAGGATGTTAGAGTGAGAAAGGAGGTAAAAAGAGAATGAGAAATGTGAAAATGAAGGAAGATGAGTGAAGAAAGGGTATATATATTAGGGTTTGAAGGGATTGGATTGTGTGTATCTCACAATCTTGACCCTCTATTTTGTTTTAATCCTAGCCATTCATCCTCTTGATCGATTGGCTTGGATTAGGACTCAAGGACTCAAAAGAGAAGGAGGGACTCATTTGAACCCACCTCTCTCTATATATATATATATATAGGCAAGTTCTAATGAGTCCACCTTCAAAATTGAGTCCATGAGTCCTCATCTTGGCCTTTGGATGAAAGAGATGGAGAAACAAGATTAGAACAAGATGGAGGGCTAAGATTAAAAGAAAAATGAATGGACAAGATTAGAACAAAATGAAGGGACAAGATTAGAACAAAATGAGTAAGTTTTAATGACTTTCACCTACATTCCGAGTGTAACTTTAATAATTATTTATATAACTTCAACCTTTTTTTGTGTAACTTTAAATCAAAATGTGATTTAAACTATATAAATTTGAATTTATGTAATTTTAAGACAAATTTATGTGATTTTTGTTTTTTTATGAGGCGAACTTTAGTCATTAAGAGTGAAACTTCAACCATCATTTTTGTAACTTTAAATTAAAATGTGATTTCTACTATATAAATTTGAATTTATATAATTTTTAAACAAATTTATGTGATTTTAGTTTTTTATGAGTATAACTTTAATTCTTAATTGCGTAACTTTAACTTAAAATATGAATTAATTTTAATATTTTAGTAAGTGTAACTTTAACCTTTATTAGTGAAACTTCATTTATTAATTGTGTAACTTTAGTCAATTATAGTGTAACTCATGTTTAGGTAACTTTAGTCTTTTCTAGTGTAACTTCAGTCCATACTAATGTAACTATAGTCATTAATTAAGTAACTTCAGTCCTTAATAAGATAACTTTAGTCCAGTGCAACTTTAGTCCATAATTGTGAAATTTTAGTACATACTAGTGAAACTTTAATACATACTTGTGAAACTTTAGTACATAATAGTGAAACTTTAGTACATACTAGTGAAACTTTAGTACATAATTGTGAAACTTTAGTACATAATTGTGAAACTTTAGTACATACTAGTGAAACTTTAGTACATACTAGTGAAACTTTAATACATACTACTGAAACTTTAGTCCATAATTGTGAAACTTTAGTCCATAATTGTGAAACTTTAGTCCATACTAGTGAAACTTTAGTACATAAAAAAAAGATCTGAAATGATGTTATTAAATGATGTAACTTAAGTAGATCATTATGTCACTTTAGTCCGGAATGATGTAACTTTAGTTTAGATCTAAAAAAAATCAGCCAAACAACAACAAAAAAATCAACTAAACAACAAAAAAAATCAACAACAAAAAAACAGAACCAAAAAAAAAACGAGATTTATAATAAAAAAATAGAAATTCAAAAAATAACAAAAAAATAAAACTTTAGTACATAGTAGTGAAACTTTAGTGAATCGAAAAAAATATATATACAAAAAAATGAGATCTTACATAAAAATAGTGAATCGAAAAAAAAAGGTGGTGGTAGTTTTTTTTTTTTCAGATCTAAAATGGTAGTGCTTGTTTTTATTTCACCTTTTTTTTTCAGATCTAAAAAATGAGACTAAAATTGTGACGGTAGAAATTTGAAAAAAAAAAAGATGGTGGTTGTTCTCTATCTATGTAACTTTTAGTTATAAACCTATTAAATAATGTAACTTTAGTCAATAATTTTGTAACTTTAAGCCGGAATGATGTAACTTTAGTTTAGATCTAGAAAAAAAAAAAGACATATATAAAAATAATGAGATCTAAAATAAAATAGAAAACATAATAAATCTGAAAAATAAAAAACAAGATTTGAAATGATAGTGGTTGTATTTTTTAACCTTTTTTCAGATCTAAAAAAATATTCAAAAAATGGCTAAAATATGATGGTATAAATCTGAAAAAAAAAAATGAGAAGGGGAGAGGCGGCAGGAGGGAGCCGAGAAGAGCAGGGGGAAGAGGGAAGACGACGGAGGAGTGACGGGGTGGAGGAGTGACGACGGAGGATGAGGGAGGAGTGACGACGGAGGATGAGGGAGGAGTGGCGACGGAGGAGTGACGACGGAGGAGTGACGGGGAAGAGGGGTGGCGGATGAGGAGTGACGGTGGAGGAGTGGCGGCGGTGGAGGTTCGGTGGTAGTGAGGGATTGGAGGTTTTTTTTTTAATTGTTTTTTTAGAGATATGTAGAGAGATAAGGGAGGTAGAGAGAGAGTGAGATATGTGAAAATGAAAGAAAATGAGTGAGTGAAGGGTATTTATATTAGGGTTTGAAGGAAGTTGATTGTGTGTGTCTCACAATCCTAGCCTTCTATTTTGTTTTAATCCTAGCCCTTCATCCTCCTAATTCAAGGGCTTGGATGAGGACTCAAGGACTCAAATATACTAAGGGGACTCATTTGAACCCACCTCTATATATATATATATATATATATATATATATATATATAGGAATTGAATCATGTGAGGCACCCTTCTTAGGGTGAGACAGTTGTACCCATCCTAGCCGTCGGATCTAAAACATATGGATGTTTCAGATTGTACCACGTGTCCCCCAACAAAACTAATTTGTTTACTGACATTTCCTTCATTATTTTCATTTATTCTTCTCACTCTCTTCCACTCTTTCTCTCTCTCTTCTTCAGCTCATTATTCTTGCCGAACAACCTCCATTTTCAAGGCGAACAACCTCCATTTTTCTTGCCATTTTCGATCTCGAGCTTCCTAATTTTCAATCTAGGTAGGATATCTCAACCTACTTGTGATTAGCTATTGTTTAATAGGAATTAATCGATTTCCTGTTAATTTAATTGTTCACTTTTGTTCATTCTATTAATTAATTCGATTTCCTGTTAATTTAATTCATCTTGTCTAAGTTTGATAATTTTAGTTGAGTTAAAGAAGCAGATCGCATGTTCCCTTCAATTATCGAACAAAACTGACAATTATGTCGCATTCAAGGTACAAATTTCATGTACTTTAGCTTGATTTTACCAGTTTTGATTCAACCGTATGCTGCTGTCGCATTCAATGTACAATTTCGTGTAATTTAGCTTGAATTTCTCAATTTTCGTTGAAATGTAAGCTGTTTGATCGCCGAATTTGTGTTTGATTTGATTTTTGTTCGGTTTGATCTGTGAAATGAGGTATAGGTACAGATTTCGCGTACTTTAGTGTCATTTTCTCAGTTTTTCGTTGAAATGTATGCTGTTTGATTGCGGAATTTGTGTTTGATTTCATTTGTTTGGTTTAATTTGGGAAATTAGGTGTACGTACAAGTTTCATGTAATTTATTGTGATTTTATCGGTTTTCGTTGAAATGTGTGCTGTTTGATTGCGAACTTGTTTTTGATTTGATTTTTGTTTGTTTCGGTTTGCGAACTTGTTTTTGATTTGATTTGTTAATCATATGATGCACATATGTTTGTTTAGTCGTGAATCTAGTTCCTGACTTTGTGAAACTTAAGTATGATTTTGTGAACCTTATAATAGTCGGCCAGTCACGGTGAAAAGTTAATGATATGATGCATATATGTTTGTTAAGTTGTGGATCTAGGACCTGATTTTGTGAAACAAGTATTCCGATGGCTGATGCACATATGTTTTATTGTCTTAAAACTGATGTCATTTTCTTCTATATATAACTTTGGTGTAAATTTTTTAACTAATCCTATACGATTGCTTGTTTTTGTTGGTATAGGTTTTCTCCTAAAGTTTTTGTTTTGTGCTGGTGGGAGCAAGGGATAAATACGGTGGGATCAAGTAATGAAGACAATACAGACGGTGTAAATCCATAATTTAGAAGACATGCGTTTCCATAATTTAGCAAGGGATAAATATTTTTGTTTAGTAGACAAGCAGCTCAACTTGCACTTTTGTGAATCTAGGGCCTCAATTTGTGAATCTCACACTTTTGAATTGTGAATCTATGAACTTAGTGTTTAAAAATAGGATTTGACTTTGTAAAACTTGGTCTTATAGTTTGTGAATCTACTGCTAATCTATGTGATGAATCCTATGGCTAATCCTAGTTTGTTTAAGTATGGCAGACGTTTGTGAAACTAGGATCTCAATTTGTGAAGCAATAGAAATTTACATATTGTATTCACAAAATATGAAATAACAACCTTTAAACTAAAACGATTTCACCCACTGACGTCTCGCTTTCGGTTTCACAAAATCAGACACGTTTCATAAAATCAAATGATTTCATAAATTGATGTCTACCTTTCTTCCAAAAAATATGGTCTAGGATTCACAAAATCATCAAATACTACAAAATCATAAAATGCAAACCAAAAACATATTACCAAATGCTTGAGTTGAAAACCAAAATAAATCAAACAAAAGGAAACGGTAGTTAAAGCTTGTGTTTAGTCAATCCTCATCATCCTGGGAATACATCACTCTCTATTCCGCTTCTTCACTCTCTATTCCGCTTCTTCCTCTTCTTCCTCTTCTGATGTATGCACCTGTGTAAAGGAACAAACCTTTAATTAGATATTCCTTTGAAAAAATATTGTCTAGGAATCACAACGATGGTAACAAATATTTGAAATTATAAGAGAGATAAAAAATTTAAAAGATTAATTACTTAGTTTTCGAGAGGATGCTCTGCAAAATCATTTGGACAATTTCTTTTGTCATGACGTGCCATATGTTTACAGTTAGCACATAGCCTTTTCGGTTTTTCCGCCTTCTTAATTGCCTTATTTTTGTTACTCACCATCCTTTTACCGCTACCTTTGTTAAGACATTAGAACCCTCACCACCCTCACCACCCTCACCAGAACCAACATTAGAACCCTCACCACCCTCACCATAACCAACATTAGAACCATAAGCCTCACCAGAACCCACACGAGCATTAACAGAAACATTATCCTCTCTGTTGGAGTTCGCATTGGAATCAACACCTAAGAAAAAAAAATCATCAAATCAAGTCTCATATTCAAGAATCATATCTTATTTTGTGAATCCTAGTGCCTAATTTGTGAATCTAATATCTTATTTTGTGAAACTTGATCATGAACTTGATCATAAATTGTTCAAATCGCTTTCATAAGTTTTCATAGGAGTTTCACAAACAAAGATCCCACATTCACAAACCTTGGTTGTTGGATTCACAAATAGATGCCCTACTTTAACAAATAAAATTCCTAATTTTCGATTAGTTTCATAAACTTGGGTCGAAGATTCACAACACAAAAAGTCAAGGTTCACAAACCTTAGCTGTAATTAAATACTCAACATGACGGAACGATTATTATAAGTTTCGCAAAATCATGTCTTATTTTGTGAATCCTAGTGGCTATTTTGTGAATCTTATATCTTATTTTGTGAAACTTGATCATAAATTGTTCAAATCGCTTTCATGAGTTTTCATAGGAGTTTCACAAACTAAGATCCCACATTCACAAACCTTAGGTGTAGGATTCACAAAAAGATGCCCTACTTAAAGAAGGAAAATTCCTAATTTTCAAGTAGTTTCACAAACTTAGGTCGAAGTTTCACAACATAAAAAGTCAAGGTTCACAAACCTTAGCTGTAATTAAATACTCAACATGACGGAACGATTATTATAAGTTTCGCAAAATCATGTCTTATTTTGTGAATCCTAGTGGCTATTTTGTGAATCTTATATCTTATTTTGTGAAACTTGATCATAAATTGTTCAAATCGTTTTCATACGAGTTTTCATAGGAGTTTCACAAACTAAGATATCAGATTCACAAACCTTAGTTGTAGGATTCACAAACTGATGCCCTCCTTTAACAAATAAAATTCCTAATTTTCAAGTAGTTTCACAAACTTGGGTCGAAGATTCACAACACAAAAAGTCAAGGTTCACAAACCTTAGATGTAATTAAATACTCAACATGACGGAACGATTATTATAAGTATCGCACAATCATGTCTTATTTTGTGAACCCTAGTGGCTATTTTATGAATCTTATATCTTATTTTGTGAAACTTGATCATAAATTGTTCAAATCGTTTTCATACGAGTTTTCATAGGAGTTTCACAAACTCAGATCTCAGATTCACAAACCTTAGCTGTAGGATTCACAAACCTTAGCTGTAGGAAAAATTTTCACAAACAGACATAGAAAGTATTATATAATGAACACAAAATCAAGTCTTTATTGCATAGCAATCATTAACACCAACACCAAGTCTTAAATTCACAAAATCGAAATGAAAGCGGCAAAAAAGCGATATACCTGTTTCAATAGAACTATTATTTGTAATATCTACAATCTCCATAAAAATCAGAGCTGCAAAACGTCAAAATCAACGTTGTAATTAATAAGAAATGACGAGGTTAACAAAAAAAAGTTAAATTTTGATGAAAATCGAAACTTATATCCTAAATTAATCAACGATTTTATGAATATGCTCAATTTTGATAAAATTATGAAATTACCTGAAAATTAATTGAAATTTTCTTCTGAATTTTGCTAAACTCACGTTGTTGTGTGTTGTTTCAATAATATCGACGCCCAATTTCGTAGAATCACAGCAATTGCGTAGAAATTTTTTGAAATTAAGAATGTTGATGGTGTTGTTCTTACGAAGAAGCAGAGATAAGGTGGAAAACAAGAATTTGTGTTTGTGTTGTTCTTACGAAGAAGCAGATAGAGAGTGTCAGCCCTAATTATTGTATCAGCCCAACAAAATATAGAGTCAACCTAATTATTGTATCAGCCCTAATTATTGTATCAGCCCAACAACACGACTTGAGTCAGCCCAACAAAATAGTATCAGTCCAGTGAGAAGTTTGGTGAGGCAGGCTGCCTCGCCATAATTTGTTGCCTCACCGGATTCAGATATATATATATATATATATATATATATATACCTCGATTTCTACCATATAGTTTATTTTTCAATTTTAGTTAAAACATTTTATCTAATTTGATTATTTCCGTATTGACATTTTTATCGTATGATTGTTTTACTTTTAATTAATTGTTTGTATATTTTTTTTGTTTTCTATTAAATCTTTTTATAATGTTTTCATATAACATTGATCTTTTAGGCTATAACTAAAACAAAAATTGAATATAAGATAAAAATTCAAAATTGATTACTCAGTATAAGATAAAAAAATGTATCTAATTTAATTAATTTCAATTATGAAATATAACATATTAACTTCGAATATGACAGTCAATAAAAAAATAATAAAACTTCCTATTTTAGTTTCTAGAATCATTAACATATTACCTTAATATAATTATAATCCTAAAAACGAAATATTTAACAAGTATATTGACATGATTTGTTTCCTTTTTTAAAAGTCCTACTTGATTAAAAATATAAACTAAAATCTATAGAAATCCTAGATTTAAGCTAACTTCTTAAAATAACTTCTTGAATTAAGGAAATTAATAATCACTAATAACGTAATTACTAGATTAACCTTAGTTAAATAATTTAAATGAAAAATTTAAATTCCACATGTCATTATACGATTGGGTGTGTATGAAAAATGTCATACACATTGTGTAAGTGTATCATCTTCCATAATGGGTTAATGAAAAAAACAATTAGATAATGGATCAGTTAGGTGAAATATGACCTGCATCATTTTTTTCCACCTGAATCGTAAGCCCGACCATCTGGCCATTTTTTTTTACCACGGTCCAGACTCGAAGTCTTGACATGTGGCCCGTTCGACCCAAAATCAAAACGGCCTGCTAATTTGGGGTTGAAACCTAGCCCGACTTACTTAACAAGATAAAAGATAAGTTTATGTTAAATATGAATATAAAATATTTAAGGCACAAATGTTATTAAATATGAATATTTATATACTACATTTGAGAAAAATAATTATTTCTTTAACTTAATTAATGAATTTTCATTTAAAAATAAAATAAAAATAGATTAAGGGTAGGATCTGGATCCCGACTATGTGGATCTATATTCGAATCCGTTTTTACGTTTATGGATACAATACATATTCATATCCACTATATCCAAAATATTACGATCCATATTCAACATGTTGAATATGGATCTTAGGATCTGGATTGGATATGGGATTCACTACCATCTAGACCTGTCAAACGGGTCGGGTGGGTCGGGTCCCAGGTCGGGTCAGAAGATGGGTTGGATCATACGGGTCACGGGTCGGATTAGGGTCAGAATACGGGTTAATAAATAGTCTCTAATACCTTTTTTTTGTTTTTTTTATCAAAACTATATTTTTAAAAAATGCAAAACATATTTAAAAACAATATTTTAATCATATTTAATATTTACCTTAACTATATGGACATATTTATCAAAATAAAGTTTTTTTAATAATTATTTTATCATTAAATATTAATATTTTATCATTAAATATAATAAAAGTTATATAAAGTTGATTTTTTAATTATGTATGTATTTTCTAGTAACAAAAATAATAACTTGTTAACTATTTTTTTAAGTATAATTTATAAATATTAATATTTTAATAAAATTCTTGATTTACCTTTGACCTAACAGGTCGATCGGGTCGGGTCGGGTCGGATTTTGATCCTAAAATTACAGGTCATTTCGGGTTTGGGTCAAATGGATCACCGGGTTGAAATTGCCGGGTCTTGACCCTAGAAAAACAGCTCGGGTCTGGGTCTGGTTTATGGGTCGGGTCAGAATTTGAGAGTTCTACGTCTCTACGGTGCCATCCCTAGAAGTGTTGGCTAAGCAAGACAAGAGATTAACAAACTTATTTGTGAATGTTGCGAGGAAGTCACACGAGGGGCTCGTGGGGGGACAGGACATTACATTAACAAACTAGTTGTTGTCCTCGTCACACTTCCTCTATACACATACCTCTTCTTCTTGCCTGTCTCCCTTGTTGTCATCGTCACATTGTTCTTCAACTCAAACTACTACATCACTTTTCTTCAATCATTCAATCATGGAGGTGTACGTTTTTCAATCCCAATTTTTTTTTTTTCTCAATTTTATTATTTCCTTCACTTTAGTGTCAAAGATACTCATATATTACCTCTCATATGATATGTTTATGTTATGTTCACTTTTCTTGTGATTTTAGCCCTAATGAAATATATGAATTGATGGGTTATGCCCTTGTTCTATATGATTAGGTTTTGTTGATGGGTTTTGAGTTGTGGTCGTTTTTAAAATGATTTGATGATCAAAGTGATCGTATTTTGAGGTGATATTGGCCAACTTTAGTGAGATTTGGGCCCAATTGATTGATGGTTGTGCTTTATTTTTGCTCAATTGTACTCCCTGTGTTCAAGCCAATGCCATACAGTTGTTTAATATACCTTTAATATACGTGAGGTGTATATTAATCAAACGTTTGTAATTTTTCGGTTCATAGACTATATCACCGGTTGTGATCGATACGGTAGTGGAGTTTTTGAGCTTTATGATAAAATTTCAAGTTTGTTATAAAATTATAACTTTTACCGTAAAGTTTACATGCTCGCTCACTTATACATTAAGCTCAAAATTTACAATACATATAAGCTCAGTTAAATTTGAGTATCAGCGTCAATAATTAAAATGTAACTTATAAACTTTAAAAAGCTGCGAAAAAATACAAATAAACTCAATTAGATTTACGAGGGTTGTAGAATGCTACTGTACAACTGGAGGTATAATATTATTTATGGGATTTGTGGCTGTGATCGTGTTTTGTATTTGAATTGATATTGGCCGCATTTAGTGAGATTTAGGCTGCATCGCTGATACTGATGCCAGGACTGAAACGAGATTTAATACTGTGTATGACTGGTAGTTAAGATGGTCATGTACTTATGTGTTGGATTATTATGTACTGTTTTAATTGTGTTTTTAAAATTGATGTTTGTGTGTAATAGAGTTGCTTCAGCTCCTGGGAAGGTATTGATGACAGGAGGATATCTTGTATTGGAGAGGCCGAATGCTGGACTGGTATTGAGTACTAATGCCCGGTTCTATGCGATTGTTAAACCATTTTATGATGATGAGAAAGCTAACTGTTGGGCATGGGTATGTCACCATTTCAAGCTGTTGACTTTCTTTGTCTATGTCATCTTGAATTGCTAAATCAAGCGCTTTGTCTTTGCTTTTTAGTCGGTATACTATCAGGCAACTGTCAAATTCTCTTGTTTTTCTAGATGTTGGGCTGGTGGTATATTAGACGCTTTTTCCAGGGTAAGGGCGGGAAAGGGGATGAAATTATGGTGTTTTCCTGAGATTTTTATATACCTTCGACTCTTCGAGTGAGTAAAACAAATCCCTCCAACTGAACTTACGAACCAAGAAATTGTTTCACTCTCTTTTCCTTTCCTCCCTTTTAGTTCAAATCTTTACGTCCAAATAAAGGTTTGGATTTGTGCTTTTTTGCCATTATACCGTTGAAACAGACAATCGAATACATGCGATATTTAAGAAAGAGTTCTTATATCTGTACATAGGAGGTGAAGAATAGGAGTAAAATCTGGTAAAAAGCTGTTATTGTAGTTCTTCTCATGTCTTAGCTCTGTATATCATCTTGGTGAAATGACAAAGGTTAGATGACAGAGTGATGATGTAAGCTGCAGACTTTTGCTCTGAATTTTATTACAATTTTATCTACTTATTTACAGTCGTGGATGGACGTGAAGCTGACTGCTCCTCAGCTCTCTAGAGAAACAATGTATAAAATGTCAATTAAGAACTTCATTCTCCAGTGTGTTTCGTCAAGGCAAGAATTCTCTACAATTTCCATGTACCACAACATTGTCTCTTCTTTTGACGCTTGAACTGATTTATGTTCATTTCGTTCTTGCTGTTGTATCCTGTCTGTAGGAGTGTAGGGCTGTGTCTCTCTGTTTACCGTCTACAATGGGGTAGATAAATGTAAATGTTTTGACCTTTGAGCGGTTTCTTTTGAACTCACTCAGCTAGAGCATATAACTTTGTTCGCTGTCTATGAGGGAAGTTGATTTAGTGCTTCTCTACGATACTTCTTTTGTGAGCTAGATGTGCGGTAAACATGCGCTTAGTTATATCAGCTCTTGCATAGTAGTTGTACAAAGAAACTGATGTGAGCTCGAAGTTGTATGACACGTGAGTTGCGGAAGTGAAGTATTTTATTTATTTGATATTCCCTCATCCCACTTTCTTTTTCTCCATCTCCTTCACGGATTCATCCCTAAATAGTTGGTTGCATTTTATATTTTGTTAAAAAAATTGAACTTCTTAGATTAGCCCTATTTAAGAAACATGATGAAGTTAATGCAATGCATTAGTCAAGGGGTACAACCGAACTAATGATATTTCATCATCAAATCTTAAATATGACATTTAGTCTAATGGCGACAATTTGAATTGGATGGAGGGTGTTAAGAGCTCTTAATTTGTGGTTTATCCATGTGTGAGTGTCCTAAAAATGAGGAGGGAATAAAGTACTTTACAAACCAAAGAGTTACTCCTCCTACCACCAAATACTTTTGCGATAGAACTCTTGGGCGTGCGAACTTGACTCTTTCTCCTCCTTGTTGGTGTGGCCGAGACAGTTGCCACCAATGTAATAGTGACAGTATATTTTAACTTCGTTGCGGGTCTACTGTCGACCTTGTTGATGGGTCTTCATCTTTGTGTGCCTGCTGTTATGTTTTGTGCTGTGCACATTTTGTCTTCACAGTGGCCCGGATAGATGAGAATTATGTCAATTGAAGTCTGATATAACAGCAGTTACTTAAGGTCCTTAATTAAGAGCTGCATTTCACTAGGATCCTTGATTTTGTCTTCAAAAGTTTAACTTCTTTACAGTTTCAAATGATGATTCATGTTAGATAATTCCGAAGCATTTCGGAATTAAGGCTTTGTTATTGTATCAGACTTGAAAAACCATGATTTATGTTTGATTTGCGTCTACTGTCTCAATATGGCAGTGATGCAAGAAACCCCTTTGTGGAACAAGCTTTACAATATGTTATTGCCACTGCGTATGCAAGAGCTGACAAGGATAAAAAGGATTCATTGGAGAAATTGCTTAAACAAGGTGACTGATAAATTTTGAATTCTTGTATGCTTGGTTAAAGTGAGTATCGAGACTACCTAAATGTTATGCTTTAATTGGGTTAGTCATGCAGGTCTTGATATCACGATCATGGGCGCTAACGAATTTTACTCATATCGAGATCAGGTGATATTCTTTAAAGCCTATTTTATGTTGGTATACCTTGTTGTCATTGTTTAATCAAGACTGTAGTAAAGAATTTACCTATCTTTCAATGATCACAAGAAGTGTTAACAACGAAATCTGGATGCTCAACTAGTAATAAGTTTATCACGAAAACATTAATTATGTGCCGTGTTGTTACCTAAAATGTTTCAACAGCTGATTAATATACTTCCTCCGTCCCGGTTATTTGTTTACCTTTGTTTTTGGCACAAAGACCAAGGATAGTGGAGGGAACCATTGTGGTTGTAGTTAATGGACGACAAATGGACAATAGTGCCATTGGATGATCAAATTACCCATAAAATACCTTCCCAATATAGAAAGGTAAACAAATGAATGAAACACCCTAAAATGGAATAGTTAAACAAATGACCAGGACGAATGGAGTAGAAAGCAAGATATTTGCTTTGTGTTCTGGAACCTTTGGACACCTATCCTATAACTATGTCGAAAAATGCGACCAGATGGATCTGTTTAAGACAACTTAGGATCTGGAACATTATCTAACAGATAGTGAAAAGAAATGATCTTTATTGTTTTGGATAAACATCGTTATTTAGCTCGAGTCCTACTTGGCACTTTTAAATTTTAATTTTCTAGTTGGATCTATTATCATTGAAGTTATTGGAGGATTAGTCTTCGCAAATTCCCGGACAAACTATCCATCCAGTGGTAAAGTTGGCTCCTTGATCACATGATAATTTGAAAACAATTAATTTGGTACTCAAACATGGCAAATTTACATTCATTGTCTACTTATATTTGGAAAAAAATTAATTGTCGAAGTTGTCATTGGTTGAACACTAAAGTCAAATACGGACGATAAATATGGTTGGAGGTCGTATAACTAAAGGTACTTAAAGAGTCAAAGCAGATGAGTATCCTAATTGCACCATTTGATCACATAGTTGGAAGCACGTGGACTGCCTCTCGCACCAGAATCATTGGCAGCACTCCCCCCTTTCTTGTCAATTACCTTCAACGCAGATAATTCCAATGTTACAAATTGCAAGCCTGAAGTCGCTAAAACAGGGTTGGGGTCTTCTGCAGCTATGACAACAGCGGTGGTTGCTGCACTTCTTCATTATCTTGGCATCGTGAATCTATCTGGCGTAAACTCAGCCCATCATAAAGAAACCAGAAGCAATAAGGATCTTGATCTAGTTCACATGCTAGCCCAAACTTCGCATTGTATGGCTCAAGGAAAAGTTGGCAGTGGCTTTGATGTTAGTTGTGCTGTTTATGGTAGTCAGCGCTATATCCGATTTTCACCTGAAGTTTTGTCTTCTGCTCAGGTTCCCATTTTCTCTTTTTAAACAAATTTGTTGTATTCATGAAAATATAAGGTACTAAAATAGTTAATGATGGTAGATTCTTCACTTCTTTGGTTCGGAAAATATACCATCTTCATCCCATATATATTGTCCCCATTTTACTTTGGTGGTCGGGTATATGTCAATTTGAGATATATTCACAATATACTACTTTAAAAAATGGTGATTGAAAATAGTTATTTTGAATTCTTGATATATCAAATTGAACAAATTTCACATAATGTGTCGCATATATTCGGAGTAGTTTATGGTCCAAGTTGGCATCACGTGCTCACCAAAGTCAAATGGGGACAATAAACGTGGAATGGACGTAGTATGAGATTATAGCTGTAACGCTCACTTAAGAGCTTACATAGATGGAGGAAATTGGAAGGAAAGGGAGGGGAAGGGAGGGATACAATTTCTCTTAGTTGCTTTACATAATATCCCTTCCTCTCCCCCTCCTTCCTTTTCCCTCCATCCCCTGTCTCTCCCTTTGCCTCTGAAAAGTGTATCCAAAACAGCCCTAGATGTTCACTCATGTAATTGCTCTATCGTGTATCTTTCACCTGCACAATCTTTTCTACTCGTTGTCAAGATTTATACCATGTTAGCACACGTAGCACATGGTCAGTTGCATTTGTTCGAGGCCTCTTATCCCGCACTTTGTGGGAACCCTTGAGGAACCGCCAAACCGGTGTAGTGTCAGTTATTGTTTTTCTTATTTTCTACATGTATACCTTGCCATATTAAAATCTTTTTTCTGTCCTAGTCACTACTTCAAAATGTTGCGTGTTTGCATGGAATATAATTGTCCATCCTTATGATGACCCTGGTAAAAAAATGCAACTACAATGAGAAATTACCTAGCGATGATCAACTTGATACTGATGTGTAGGCAACTGATGACTCTCTTTAAGTAGAATAACTCTTCAGTACATTGTTTCTCACATGTTGTTGCTTTGAAGATGGCAGCCTTTAATGTGATTAAATGCTTATCTGATCTTACTTTCTTATATGGGTTTAGGTGAAACTGTTCACTGATAAATATTGATAATCTGCTTACCTGAAGTAGTTCCAATATGCTTTCTAAGTCGTTACCGTAAGCTTCAGAATTCCTAGGAATTTCCACTTCATGTGACTTGTGTAAACCAGGCAACTTACTACTTATACACTTTCCATGAATTACAATTGATGTGTTTTATTTTATGGTAACCAAACAACCACCTATGTCGAAGTTAGTATGTTTTGTGATGCACATATTTTTTTCTCAAAGTAATGTATAATAGGCTCTTGTGCTAAGGGAAAAGATAGACATAACAGACTGCTGGTTAAATGTACAGATTGCAGGGATAGGATCACTACTTCAGGAAGTCATTATTGACGTCATTGACGGAAAGTGGAATCATGAGATAACTAAATTTTCCTTGCCGCCACGGATGACTCTTGTAAGTTTGTACCTTAATTGTGATTATAGATGCTTCAAGAATACTCTTGTAAGTATATTTTAAGTGACATTGTTGCTCTTTCTGGTCACTTTTGCCGCTTGCAGGTGCTTGGAGAACCAGGAAGTGGCGGGTCTTCCACACCATCAATGGTTGGTGCTGTTAAAAAATGGCAAAAATCTGAACCCGAGAAGTCTCTTTACACTTGGACAAAGTTGTCAGAAGCAAATGTACTTCTTGAGAAACAGTTGAATAAGCTGAGCGAATTGGCTGAACAGAAGCATGAGGCATATGAAAGTATCATCGACCGATGTTCCATGCAGAAATCAGAGAAGGTAATCCTAATACTACTCCATATTGTTTACTGGGTTACTGCAAAATAGTCTTCTTTATACACTGTTACTTATACTTATTTTCCTCGAGAAAGATGAGTTCTTGATTATTGTATTGGCTTATATTCCCCTTCCCTGTCCGTTCTTAATAAAAATTAAATGGATGAAGAAAATGCAGTAAAATTCTTCCTTGCATTTTGTAACTCAGGTTAAGTCAACTACTTCATGTTCATATGTATTCTTAAACCTCGGTGCAGTTCAGATTAATAGTATGATGATTATAAACTCACTCTCTAGAGTCGGGAGAAAGTTCCTTCTAGAGAGCAACTGATACCAGAACTTCAGATAGATGCCCAATGGCCAATTCATTGGAGGTCATGCCTGTGACTCTCTGGTGTCAACTTTCAGTTGGTGTTAAAAACATGAAAATTGTCCTGGGCCTTCACGACATGAGGAAAGACGGACCACTTGACAAACACAAGGGAGGTTCCAATGCTCCATCCTAAAACCAATTGGCATTTGGCAATAGGAGGAATAGCCCCCTTGATTTATAAAGTAGTACAATGACTACAATCTCTCTTCTCTAAGCAATGTGGGGCACTCACATGTGGATTTGGGATAGTTTTACTTTGGTTCCCTGCGATTTCACAAATTTCACATTGGTAAGTTTGGGCATCGTCCACCTTGGTGGCTTGAAGTAGGGGTGAGCAAAACCGGGTACCCGATACGGTTTTAAAAACCGTATCGGGTACCCGGTTTTTTTGAGGCCAAAAATTAATACCCGGATACGACCCGGTTTAACCGGGTACCCGATTTCCGTATACCCGGTTAAACCGGGTACCCGAAAACCGTATACCCGGATCCGGTTTAATTAATAATGGTCAAAACTCAAAATTTGATTTCACAAAATTAGTTACGGCCCATTACTAGAATGCCCATATAATCTAATAGGCCTATTATTACGAAACAGAACTACTTGCAAAGTTAGTTTTAAGATGCCTAAATGCAAACTTTTATCGCTTCACATAAAACTTTGACACTCACAAAGTAGTTACATACATTGCAAGTTTCACATCCAATGATTGACCCACAAAGATTCACACAAATAGTACATATCAAACCCAAAGTTTCACATACAACTTATTTTTTGTTATTTTTAATTAAACCGTGTCAAAAACCGTATACCCGGTTTTGATTTTCCCCGACCCGGACCCGATACGGTTTTTAAAAAACCGTATCGTATACCCGGAAATTCGTATCGTGTACCCGAAAATCCGTGTAATTAAAACCGTATACCGTATCGTATCCGTATATTAAAACCGTATCGTATATTTTTGCTCAGCCCTAGCTTGAAGTATAACTTGGTAGGAAACCCATTTTAATTAACAAAGCTTTTAGGTGCTAGTGTGTAATCAAGTTCGGGTATATTAAAAGCATTTGTGATTTGGATGAAAATTAACCCATATCACGAAATTGAGATTTGTTCAACATCCAGGCACCAAAGTCAAGAATAACATTCGTTCATGTATTCGTGGTGTATGACATATGTTTATGATTTGGATGAAACTGGTGATTTTTTTTTTCACGATCTCTGAATACAGTGGTTGGAGCATGCAATTGGCCCAAGTGAGCAAGCAGTGGTTGAAGCATTACTAGCAGCTAGGAATGCGATGCTTGACATTAGAAGTCATATGCGACACATGGGAGAAGCTGCTGGTGTTCCGGTGCGTTCTCTCTTCAGTATTGAATTGTCCCTCTTAATACATTTTCATTGCTCAATGATAACTGTGACACCCATTACTATCAAATATTCAAATGCACTTGCTCTATTATGAGAAAGAGTGCATATATCCTTTGATTCTTTCCCATTGAATACTATGGGCGATGAAAACAAGCCTACTGCTTCAATGACCTTGTCGATTGCTACAGTGATTCTCTGCAACAATTGGCTTTAGCTTGTTGTTCGATTTGCAAAAACTGCGAACCATAGTATCAATCACGATAACGGTCAAAAATCACAACAGCATACTATGACACGCTTTGGCGCTGTTGATCAGGATTTATTTATATTTTTTTTTTTCCCGGTCAGTTCAGATGTATGGGCCTTCTTTCCTTTTCTGGTCGAACCAAACACTAACCATTCTTTGGTTGTGGATTATAATATAATAAAGCAAAATGAGGCAGTAATTTGGCTGCGCCTTTTTATGTTGTGAAGTAACCAACATTATATACAATTTTCAACCCAACTTTCATTATAGTTAATTCCTTGCATCATACCTCTTTATCCGTCTTGGAAACTAGAGTAATGTTGTATGAGATGCATAGGCGTATGACTGTTTACTGTCGTTAGCAGCCAGTTACAGGCCGTATCAGTCAAAAATGTAGTTTCAAAAGGAGCTACCTATGTATTGACCTATCTAATACCGTGATGGCGTGATGCAAATGCCAATTACATCAATTTCTCATGACATTACAGATTGAACCTGATACTCAAACTCGGCTTTTGGATGCCACATTGGACACGGAAGGGGTACTTTTGGCTGGAATTCCCGGTGCAGGCGGTTTTGATGCAGTTTTTGCCATCACTCTGGGTGATTCTACTAGCAAGGTTGCTGAATCATTGAGCTTACATAATGTTCTGGCTTTGCCAGTTAGAGAAGACCCTCATGGTGTGTGCTTGGAAGACGGCGATCCAAGATTGCAAGATATCACAGTCGGTGTTTCTTCTGCAACTATCAATTAATCTTATTACCTGAAGCTATTCTTTGAAACTCATGTCTGAGCTTTATATTCATTTTTCTCTTGTTAAATAAACGCTAAACGCGTTTCTCTAGCTCTTGTTGGGATTGGAGGATTTGGAGGAAAGGGAAAGATTTGGAGGGAAATTGTATTCAAATGTATAAACTTCGTTCCTTCTCCACTTCGTTTCCTCCTTTTCCTTTCCCTCCCTTTTCGTTTTCCTTCCCCAACGAGATATCCAAACAGGGTCCTAGTATCCCCTTAATGCAAAACTGAAAAAGGGCTTGTAGTTGTATTGCTTGTCTTAAGGTTATCTTTCAATTCATCGTGTAACATATTGGCTAGTTTGCATTTCTTTTATCTTTTGGATTAACAAGTTGTTGAGCTTATGATTGAATAAAGACTAAATCTGGTAGCCGAAGATTTTTTACTTCCAATTTTTGGAGATGTAGTCAAAGCGTCTGCTCTTGTGAAATGTTGCTATATTATTTTTACCAAGTCTCTCCTCACATAGATTTTAAGTTTAAAACGAGTCAAATATGTTAAATAAGACAAAAGTGAGATGTCCAAACAATAAAAGATGTTTGTTTTATCTATGCACGTTGGTTAATATTTGACCCCTTTTAAGCAAGACATATATTCTTGTCTTATATGAGAAATTGTGATTCTTTACTTGATACTTCAATGTGAGTCAAAGCATGAGTTTTGTTTACCGGATTGTAAAACATCGACGACGTTTTAGAAAACATCGACGACGTTTTTCATAAAAAAGACGTCTCATGCCCTTAGCCTTTCTCTCTCTAAACTTTTTTTCTCCCAAAGTTTACTATTCAAAATCCACTAAAACACTAACCCCCTCCCCACCTCCGCCACCACCGCCACCACCGGACCTACTCCTGCCCCCGCACCCGCCGTGCAGCCGTGCCGCCGTTTAGTGTTATTACTTTTTTTTTTTTTTTTAATTTTCTAGATCTAGTTTCATTTGTTGTTAGTTTTTTGTTTTAATTTGTAAACCTTTAGTTTTTGTTTTAATTTGTTGTTAGTTTTTGGTTTAATTTGTAAACTTTTAGTTATTAGATTGTTCTTGGTTTAATTTGTAAACTTGTAATTAGACCTGGCAAACGGGTCAACCGGGTCGGGTTCGGGTCGGGCCAGTTCGGGTCGGGTCAGTTCGGGTCTTTCGTTAATTTCGGGTTAATTCGGGTCGGGTCGGGTTATTTCGGGTTTCGGGTTTGTTTCGGGTTAGTTGTCGGGTCTGTTTCGGGTCAACCGGGTCGGGTTATTTCGGGTAGGGTCA